>CAXHUQ010000867.1:5000-7500 GCA_964020085.1 Micromussa lordhowensis | reverse complement strand
CATTTGTTTCCTTTGCTTTAGTGGCAAGCCTGTAACTAGCTAAGCTTAGTGCTTGTAAGCCAAGTGCATGACCACTATAATTTATATTTATTTATATACATAGTATATAATCTGACATAGTACTTGAAACTTTCTAGGAGAGTGGGCTCAAGAATCGCTTTCTGAAGTGCATTAAAATCTTTGTCCTGCCGATCAAACCATGGTGGGTGCTGATCATCAAGATTAAGATCACCATGTGCACACTGTCCTCCAGTCCATTCATGGTCATCACACACATGGTGAAGCAAACCTAGCCATTTGCTCTGGAGAAATAACAAGAAATGCAAACCAAACCACTAAAGCTTTTTCCTTCTGTGATTTCCTTGAAACAGTGCATTTGTCACAGGATTTGTCAAAGGGTGAATTATATGTTACATGTATCTCAACAAAACACTGTGATGACAAAAAAAAGATCTGATTTAGCTTCTCATGAACTCAAGATTTAAACTATTGTAAAGTGCCAAACCAGGTTTCCTGTTTCCTGTTTCCCTCAGTGTAACAAGGATATACATCTAGCGCAGTTATTTTTACTTCAGTAGGAATGAAATTGAATATTCTTAGACATTACCTCTCCCTTCCCATCTTCAAAATTGTCACTACCCCATTGTGCAAGCAACATACAAAATCCACTACTACAGCCTGTACCAATTTGACCACAGCACCTGACAGCCTTAGCAATTTTAAACATGACTTTCTTTGGACAAAAATATTAAAAGCCACATGCTCCAAATGATTTTATAATTGTTGACAACATTACCTTTGAAATAGCAGTGGCATTCACTTTATCATTGCATTCCGATGCAACAGAACAACAGTACCAGAAATGGTTGAGAATTGCGTCTGACCATTCTGCAATTTTTTCATTTCCCTTAGTGGCAGCAACCTGAGACAGAAAAAAAAGCAAAAAAGTCAGACAGACAAAATCAAAACAATCACTCATAAATATTACAAAACATGACAAAAAAGTTTATTAATTGCTAATCACATTTATTTATTTGCATTCTGCTTTATTTGCCTCCTTTTTTACTCAACAGGCAACCAAAACAGCAATTACCTTTTGAATACATTTTCTAATGCTCTTAGCCTTATGCCAGACATCCAGGGAGTGAAATACATCTTTGAAGTCTTCAGCTTTAAAAGAAATACAGACATCTCAATCAAGAGCTAATCAAACACAAAAGAAACAATCTGCAGTTAAAATATCTATTTTTTTTTTTTTTCGCAAGCATGCTTTGTGCGATAGCATGACTTGTGAGATACCGTGTAGCTATCCCATCCAACAATGACAAGTACATAATAAATTGATTTGTTTAATTATATACCCCAAAGTAAGTATCCTTCAAATGGCTGGAAATGTTGCCAAAGACCAATTTAAACTCAAAAATTGCTATATGCCATGGTTATTCTATAATAACAACTAAGAATGACACACATGTACTTTACTAATTTACAATTACCCATGAGTTTCTTTATAGAGGAGGAAGCATCTGTGCATACTTCTGTAACCGTCAGCACATTTTTCAGCCATTCTAGTGAATTGTTTAGTGCCTTCCGCTCCATAGTACTTGATTTCATTCCAACATGTCGCTTATCCAGAACTTCCACTTCCAAAATGTACTCTGTCACCACTTCCATCAGGTAGTAGCAAAGATTCTTAGCTGAAAATCCAGGAGAATCGCACTTGCCATCACCACTCACAACCAACTCTTCATTTTTGAATTCAACAACAAGTTCTCCTCTCATCCATTGCCACCATTCCTCAATAGCAGGTATACAATACAACTTCTGTACCCTGAAGAAGGTTGATGGCGAAATAAATGACAATCCCATAAACTCTGCAAACTTTTCAATCTTAGAAAAGTTGTTGCCAGACAACAACACAGCTGTAGCAGCCTGAAAATTGTTTGTAATCCACTTTTGTGTCATGAATACATCCAGGATGCTGGCAACCTCCTCCTAACTGCTGCACTAAAAGGTCAAGAGAACATATAACTTTTGTCCCCTTGATGAGACCAAGCTCTTCTTGGTACTGTTGTTCCTCATCTTTTCTAGAAAACTTTTGATGTGGCCCATATTTTGGCACATGTTTCGGAACAGAAGGCCTTGTCGAGTTGTTGATTTCATCCGTCTGAGTCATCGCAGAGTTAGATGACTTTTGTACTCGACTCACTGTTTCTTCTAATTGGATCGATACGAGGGGTGCAGGTTGCTGGTTCTCCTGTTCAGATGTTGGGGTGACTGAAGGCAACTCTTGCAGAAGGCTTGCATCCTGTTCATCTCCACCCTCTCGTTCTTCACTTTCTCCCTCAAAGTATTCTTCCCTGTAACAAACACAAGAAAACAGGTTTAAAAACATATCCAACGACCTGTACAAACATAAGGGCTTACCATTGTCTAGTACTGGCAAACCAGACAGGTATATTGAGGACAAAATTCTGTCATAAGTCAGATTTGACCTGTC
>CAXHUQ010000866.1:0-18485 GCA_964020085.1 Micromussa lordhowensis | reverse complement strand
GAATGATGTCAAACTGCTTTTTTCTGTCGATCAGGACTCAAATTCTCTGACAATTTTGGCATTAAATATATCTTTCGAATTCATCGGAAATTCAGCTCATTCCGCATGAAAACACTGAGAAGAGAGTTCAAAACATCCTTCGCGCAAGTGTTTTCACGGGTTTTTTCTCGTTCAATTTGGAATTAATTTGCACTTTCAGCTTTTCTGAAATTGATTCCAAATTGAACTCGAAACCGCGTGATTACCTGTGCAAATCAAGTTTGGTTAACTGGCAAATTCCCGTCGTATTTGAAGGTCGAAATACACGGCAGGAAAAATGGCAGTAATGTTATGGTGTAAATTTATCTTTATTCCCAGAATAGTCTGATCAGTTGTAGCAACAATATTATTGAGGGAATTTTATTGCGAGCTAATATTTTTCATTCATCTGAGCTTGACTCGTCGGACGAAGTCAGCCGGTAGGGAGCGTTCGGATTGCATGGTGGGAACTGAGGAACAACGTGTGAAGAGGTGAAAAGGAATTTGATCAACGCCGATGTTCTCCCAACGTCGACAATTTATGTTTTGAGTGGTGAAAGTCACTACATGTACTCCCAGAATAGTTTAATCAGTCGTAGGAATGATATCGTGAGAATAATACTCGTTACTGGTAGTCGGGGATAAGCCTTCGTTATGCAGGTTCTCAAGTCCGATTAAGTCGGCAATTCTCATAAGATGTGTGTTGCATTGTAATTGCATTGTATTATTTCATTCTTAGAATTTATTGACACAATAAACAGTTTAGTGACTTGATGAGATCTGTCTTGCATTCTATCATTTTGTCAGAGAATCTTGAAAAACTGAGATCTGTGCCAATCGATTTCAGTAGCAAGCCA
Source organism: Micromussa lordhowensis (assembly GCA_964020085.1). Classification (NCBI taxonomy): domain Eukaryota; kingdom Metazoa; phylum Cnidaria; class Anthozoa; order Scleractinia; family Lobophylliidae; genus Micromussa; species Micromussa lordhowensis. The sequence continues at coordinate 17,610 of CAXHUQ010000866.1, read as the reverse complement.
CAATTTAAGTTTGTGATAAAAAATCAGGAAGTTGGTAATTTCATTTTTCCAGGCCGGAAAAATTTCCAGGCAAATATTTCCGAGCGCTGCCTGGGAACGAGGTTGATAAGCAAAATGGCGGACGTGTTTCTTGTAGATCACGGAAGCTGGCTAGTTAGTATTTCAGTCGCCTGAAAGCGCTAAATGTCCCTTTTTGCTGTCCGAGGAAAATGTCTTGAGTCGCAGAGAAGTTCGTGAGGGCCGTCGATGGATAAGCTGGCCGCCATTTGACGACCTGCCTGATGCCAGCATCGCAGGATCGCATGATATAGCACAATCGGAAGGTAGATTTAATAGTCCTGTAATAATTTGCTTTCGATTTAAGCAATAGAGCACTTTTTCCGTCTTTATATAGCCTCATGTAAACACGAGGAGGGCTGGGAGAATTCGAGACAGTTATGCAAACCCGAGGCACATACAGTCGAGGGTTCGTAACAACAAAAACAACAATTTATTTACCCCATAAACTTACATACATGCAGATAAATTATTCAAATAGATAGAGATAAAATAATATAACGGGGTCTGGCTGCCTGAAATAACTGAAAACTTAAAAGGGGCAGGCAGGCAGCATTACAATTTGTTTAGGATAATTTAGGTCGGACGGACACACATACATCACAATAGAAAAATATGGAAGGTAAAGCACAATAGTAGCAATATAAAAACCATACATTATTCGTTATTATTGCAAAACCATACAGTCACCAAATTCACACCCCAAGCAATTGACTTTGGAGTCAAACGCCCCTCCCCTCTCCCCCCAACGGGGGGTGAACTACTGCCACGTACACCTGCCCAACATACATACGTTTGTTCTCGAGCCCGCCTAGTGAAAAAACACCCTCTCCACAACTATTCTCGACTTGCTGCCAATTTTCTTGCAAAACCATACAGTCACCAAATTCACACCCCAAGCAATTGACTTTGGAGTCAAACGCCCCTCCCCTCTCCCCCCAACGGGGGGTGAACTACTGCCACGTACACCTGCCCAACATACATACGTTTGTTCTCGAGCCCGCCTAGTGAAAAAACACCCTCTCCACAACTATTCTCGACTTGCTGCCAATTTTCTTGCAAAACCATACAGTCACCAAATTCACACCCCAAGCAATTGACTTTGGAGTCAAACGCCCCTCCCCTCTCCCCCCAACGGGGGGTGAACTACTGCCACGTACACCTGCCCAACATACATACGTTTGTTCTCGAGCCCGCCTAGTGAAAAAACACCCTCTCCACAACTATTCTCGACTTGCTGCCAATTTTCTTGCAAAACCATACAGTCACCAAATTCACACCCCAAGCAATTGACTTTGGAGTCAAACGCCCCTCCCCTCTCCCCCCAACGGGGGGTGAACTACTGCCACGTACACCTGCCCAACATACATACGTTTGTTCTCGAGCCCGCCTAGTGAAAAAACACCCTCTCCACAACTATTCTCGACTTGCTGCCAATTTTCTTGCAAAACCATACAGTCACCAAATTCACACCCCAAGCAATTGACTTTGGAGTCAAACGCCCCTCCCCTCTCCCCCCAACGGGGGGTGAACTACTGCCACGTACACCTGCCCAACATACATACGTTTGTTCTCGAGCCCGCCTAGTGAAAAAACACCCTCTCCACAACTATTCTCGACTTGCTGCCAATTTTCTTGCAAAACCATACAGTCACCAAATTCACACCCCAAGCAATTGACTTTGGAGTCAAACGCCCCTCCCCTCTCCCCCCAACGGGGGGTGAACTACTGCCACGTACACCTGCCCAACATACATACGTTTGTTCTCGAGCCCGCCTAGTGAAAAAACACCCTCTCCACAACTATTCTCGACTTGCTGCCAATTTTCTTGCAAAACCATACAGTCACCAAATTCACACCCCAAGCAATTGACTTTGGAGTCAAACGCCCCTCCCCTCTCCCCCCAACGGGGGGTGAACTACTGCCACGTACACCTGCCCAACATACATACGTTTGTTCTCGAGCCCGCCTAGTGAAAAAACACCCTCTCCACAACTATTCTCGACTTGCTGCCAATTTTCTTGCAAAACCATACAGTCACCAAATTCACACCCCAAGCAATTGACTTTGGAGTCAAACGCCCCTCCCCTCTCCCCCCAACGGGGGGTGAACTACTGCCACGTACACCTGCCCAACATACATACGTTTGTTCTCGAGCCCGCCTAGTGAAAAAACACCCTCTCCACAACTATTCTCGACTTGCTGCCAATTTTCTTGCAAAACCATACAGTCACCAAATTCACACCCCAAGCAATTGACTTTGGAGTCAAACGCCCCTCCCCTCTCCCCCCAACGGGGGGTGAACTACTGCCACGTACACCTGCCCAACATACATACGTTTGTTCTCGAGCCCGCCTAGTGAAAAAACACCCTCTCCACAACTATTCTCGACTTGCTGCCAATTTTCTTGCAAAACCATACAGTCACCAAATTCACACCCCAAGCAATTGACTTTGGAGTCAAACGCCCCTCCCCTCTCCCCCCAACGGGGGGTGAACTACTGCCACGTACACCTGCCCAACATACATACGTTTGTTCTCGAGCCCGCCTAGTGAAAAAACACCCTCTCCACAACTATTCTCGACTTGCTGCCAATTTTCTTGCAAAACCATACAGTCACCAAATTCACACCCCAAGCAATTGACTTTGGAGTCAAACGCCCCTCCCCTCTCCCCCCAACGGGGGGTGAACTACTGCCACGTACACCTGCCCAACATACATACGTTTGTTCTCGAGCCCGCCTAGTGAAAAAACACCCTCTCCACAACTATTCTCGACTTGCTGCCAATTTTCTTGCAAAACCATACAGTCACCAAATTCACACCCCAAGCAATTGACTTTGGAGTCAAACGCCCCTCCCCTCTCCCCCCAACGGGGGGTGAACTACTGCCACGTACACCTGCCCAACATACATACGTTTGTTCTCGAGCCCGCCTAGTGAAAAAACACCCTCTCCACAACTATTCTCGACTTGCTGCCAATTTTCTTGCAAAACCATACAGTCACCAAATTCACACCCCAAGCAATTGACTTTGGAGTCAAACGCCCCTCCCCTCTCCCCCCAACGGGGGGTGAACTACTGCCACGTACACCTGCCCAACATACATACGTTTGTTCTCGAGCCCGCCTAGTGAAAAAACACCCTCTCCACAACTATTCTCGACTTGCTGCCAATTTTCTTGCAAAACCATACAGTCACCAAATTCACACCCCAAGCAATTGACTTTGGAGTCAAACGCCCCTCCCCTCTCCCCCCAACGGGGGGTGAACTACTGCCACGTACACCTGCCCAACATACATACGTTTGTTCTCGAGCCCGCCTAGTGAAAAAATTTTCTTGCAAACCATACAGTCACCATACAATCACCCTGCAAAATTTGATCCAGGAACGTCTTTTGGGGTCTGTTGGACTGGATTTACCTTGACTTTCATTTTTCATTTTCAGTTCAAGGCTGCCCAAACAGGCTGAATTAAGCCGATTCTGCATTCTACAGGTATGAACCTTTCATAGTTCAGCGGTGCAAGTCAGAGGAGGAAACTGTATTGTGAAACATGATTTTATTTTGGTGAGTTGACAAACTGGGGTAATTGTTTTGGCAGGGTAACAAGGCGAGGAAACTTGACAAGGCCACCTAGTTGATCTGGAAATCTGATCTAAGAGTTGGCCTGAACTTGGTTGTTTGTGGATGCATCCGGGTCAGGGAATCAGTTGTGGCGTCCACTGGAAAGCAACGTTTCAGCTTGAAAGCTGGCACTTCAAGTTGATAGCCATTTTGTTAGTCGAGCCACTCCAAATGACACTTTATAAGACTGATTTCTCACTTGAGGCTGTTATAGATGTCACCTGATGGAACAAATGAGAATATTTTTAAGTCCAGAGTTAAGAAATGTCTTAGTTTATCATTTATTTAAATATTTAGACATTTCAAATTCTCTGCAACAGTAATTAGTGGTATGTAAATTTTATAGTGTATAAAGCATGGCTATGAATATTATTGTCTTTAAAATCCCCCTGAAGAGTGAGAGATCACGGAACAGGCTTGTTGGGATGAAAGTGTAGTTTTTGATGAAGTCTTCAATTCATTATCTTATTATAATACATATATCTATATCTACCTGGAGTTTTGAAAATGGGGTCTGTTAATATGGTGCTATTAAGTTATTTTCGTCTGTAAACTTTATCAAACCAGCTTGACTTGATTAAGCCATTTCGATTTTTTGGATTTCAATTTCAATTTGACTTTGACTTTTCTCGACAGAGGTTGGGGTTGTATATCAGAAATATGCAAAACTGTCAGAATCAAACTAGTTTGTTATTAAGTTGAAGCCAAATTAAAATTTTAAGCCCAACAGGGTTTTATGTACTAATATCTCCAGGAGTGTGCCTAATTTTGGATATCTATTTGGAGTTCCTGTCCCGTAATCCAAGTGAAGGTGTTTGGGTGTGGTTTCTTTGTACTCTTATGCCTAGTATCAAGTGGCTTTGACTTGTGCTGAGTGGAGAACATGCTATATACTAGGTAGAGATAGCACAGTTTTCAGGCATTGACTATGATTTAAAGGCTGTCTAGTGTGCCATTATTGATGCAATTGCTTGCAAAGGGCTTTCCTGTGATATGATGACATGAGCCTAAATATTTCCACAGGTGGCCAAGAGATTCTAGTTTCATTTCCTGGTTATGCTATATAAAGTTTGGAGTGTATAACTTCAGGTAAGCACTGCTTAAGTTACTCTATAAGACACTTGGTCTTATAGAAATTATTGGTCTTGGAAAAATTCAGGCTCATGGTATCATATCACATGAAAGCCCTTTGCAATCAATTGCCTCAATATAATTATAATTATAATATTAATTATAAATTTTCATTCATTTATCTTGCTACCTTGATATATTTACTTTTATGTAAGTTATGCATATGTACGTATAGATATATTTTTTATGTTAGCTTTTATTTATTGTTGATGTGATGTCTGAAAGGATTTTATCAACTAAATAAATGTAGTTGTACAATAATAGCACACTAAACTGTCTTAATCATAGTCAAATCCTGACAACTGTGCTATCTCTCTGGTTTTGAGGTCTTGTTTTGACAGAGTATGGCAAGGAAGCTTGACAAAGAAGGCCTCCTAGTGGTGATCTGGAAATCTAACCCAAGAGTTGGGAAGTTGATTCCGGAACTTGGTCTTCGTGGATGGATCCTGTTCTTGAGTTGTCAGGGAATCATTTGTGACATCCACCGGAAAGCGGTATCCCTTCCACAAGTCGGGAGTTTTTGCATGTATCAGCTCTAGAGTTACTAAGTTATCCAAGTAGTAATGGTACAATCAAATGAGTTTATTGTTTATTTAAATATTTAGACATTTCAAATTCTCTGCGGCAGTAATTACCGGTATGTCAATTGTATAGTGTACAAAGCATGGCTATGAATATTATTGTCTTTAAAATCCCCCTGAAGAGTGAGAGATCACCTAACAGGCTTGTTGGGATGAAAGTGTAGTCTTCGATGAAGTCTTCAATTCATTATCTTATCATTCATTATCTTATTATATATGTTTCGAAAACCAGGTCCAACCATGTCCAACGGGCCCAGTAAAGCCCAGTGTCTTATGGAGTAACTCAGCAGTGCTTACTTCAAGTTCTACACTCCACACTTGATCTAGCATAAGCAGAAATTGACAATAGAATCTCTTGTCCTCCCTTCTGTGGAAAAATTCAGGCTGATGACATCATATCACATGAAAGCCCTTTGCAAGAAATTGCCTCAATAAATATTAATTATAAATTTTCATTCATTTATCTTGTTACCTTGATACAGCTACTTTTATTTAAGTTATGCATATGTACATATAGATATATTTTTTATGTTAGCTTTTATTTATAGTTGATGTGATGTCTGAAAGGATTTTATCAACTAAATAAATTTAGTTGTACAATAATGATAGTCAAATCCTGACAACTGTGATATCTCTCTGGTTTTGAGGTCTTGTTTTGACAGGGTGTGGTATGGAAGCTTGACAAAGAAGGTCTCCTACTGGTGATCTGGAAATGTAAACCAAGAGTTGGTAAGTTGATTCCGGAACTTGGTCTTTGTGGATGGATCCTGTTCTTGAGTTGTCAGGGAATCATTTGTGACCTCCACCGGAAAGCGGCATCCCTTCCGCAAGTCGGGACTTTTGGCATGTCTCAGCTCTAGAGTTACTGGGTTATCCAAGTAGTAATGGTACAATCAAATAAGTTTATTGTTTATTTAAATATTTAGACATTTCAAATTCTCTGCAACAGTAATTACCGGTATGTAAATTGTATAGTGTATAAAGCATGGCTATGAATATTATTGTCTCTAAAATCCCCCTGAAGAGTGAGAGATCACCTAACAGGCTTGTTGGGATGAAAGTGTAGTCTTTGATGAAGTCTTCAATTCATTATCTTATCATTCATTATCTTATTATATATGTTTCGAAAACCAGGTCCAACCATGTCCAACGGGCCCAGTAAAGCCCAGTGTCTTATGGAGTAACTCAGCAGTGCTTACTTCAAGTTCTACACTCCACACTTGATCTAGCATAAGCAGAAATTGACAATAGAATCTCTTGTCCTCCCTTCTGTGGAAAAATTCAGGCTGATGACATCATATCACATGAAAGCCCTTTGCAAGAAATTGCCTCAATAAATATTAATTATAAATTTTCATTCATTTATCTTGTTACCTTGATACAGCTACTTTTATTTAAGTTATGCATATGTACATATAGATATATTTTTTATGTTAGCTTTTATTTATAGTTGATGTGATGTCTGAAAGGATTTTATCAACTAAATAAATTTCGTTGTACAATAATGATAGTCAAATCCTGACAACTGTGATATCTCTCTGGTTTTGAGGTCTTGTTTTGACAGGGTGTGGCATGGAAGCTTGACAAAGAAGGTCTCCTACTGGTGATCTGGAAATCTAAACCAAGAGTTAGTAAGTTGATTCCGGAACTTGGTCTTTGTGGATGGATCCTGTTCTTGAGTTGTCAGGGAATCATTTGTGACATCCACCGGAAAGCGGCATCCCTTCCACAAGTCGGGACTTTTGTCTCAGCTCTAGAGTTACTGGGTTATCCAAGTAGTAATGGTACAATCAAATAAGTTTATTGTTTATTTAAATATTGCCTCAATCATTGGACACTAAACTGCCTTAAAATCATAGTCAATGCCTGAAAGCTATGCTAATTCTACTAAGTATATAGCATGTTCTTCACTCAGCACAAGTCAGACTGACTTGATACTATGGATACAAGTACAAAGAAACCACACCCCATCAACTTCCCTTGGATTAAGAGCCAGGAACGCCAAATAGGTATCCAAAATTAGCCACACTCCTATAGATATTAGAACATAAAACCCTGTTGGGCTTAAAATTTTCTTTAGCTCCAACTGAATAACAAACTAGTTTGATTCTGACAGTTATTTTTTATCTGGAAATAATTTAATATAATAAGTTAAGTTAAGTTATATGTGTGTATATACATATATGTTTTTATATTTTTATATTTATATTTTTCTATAGATGTGTAAACGATGTTGGTTAACCAACATCCAAGTATCGATTTTGTAAGTGCTGAAGAAGCCCGAACGGGCGAAACGTCCATGTATTAAAGACCACAAAGAGAAAAGTTCGCATCTTCTTCTGTTTATTCTACCTTTATATATTTCTATATATATAAGAAGAAATTGCTAATTGGGTTGTCAATGGCAATGCCAAGCCTGACAAGGCTTTTGGAACCATCAAAACCCATCCAGGGGAATCCCCTTCGGCTCATTACATCGTGCTGCGCACCGCCATTGAAAACCTTTCAGCATTTACCGAATTTTATCTTAAGCCTCTAGCCCAAACCTTGCCATTTAGACATTTCAAATGGTAATTATGTAAATTTTATAGTATATAAAGCATGGTTATGAATATTATTGTCATTAAATCCCCTGAAGAGTCTTGTTTGATTCTGACAGTTTGCCTTTTTAGTATTTTTTATCTGCAAATAATTTAATATTCAAGAGTTTTCATTGGCTTAGCGATCATGGGCTATGAGCCATTATGCCATGCTCTAAAAATGTTTTAGAGTCCGCATGTTATTGAAAAGTGCAGTAATGACTTGAATATTAGCGCAAATAAGTGTTTTCTCTCTTTTGCATCCCATCATCTAGTCAAAACTTTTGCCTAAGGGATCCACTCGGCGCCATTTAAGGTGATTCCTGAGAAATAAAATTTAGCGATGATTTTTTTTGAAAATTTACCTGAATGTTCTCTACCAAGCACTGTTTCGGAAAATAAAATTAAAATGATAGATCACCATTTTCGTTTAAGAGATGTGATTATAATAATGACCTGCAAAATAGAAACCTCTCAAATAGGGACACCTCGCTCTGTCCTTTCGGTGTACGTGTGATAGAGGTATGACTGTATATGTATCTACTCGGATTTCGAAAATGTACACTCCGGTGAGAATTTATGTCTATGAGCTTCCGCGTTTCCGCGCTTCCGCGTTTCCTCATTTTTTAAAGTTTGACAACAAAATTCCCAGTACTTGTTTAGAACTGTTCATCGTTATCGCCTGCCTAATATGAAGTGCTTAAGTTAAATATTTCACAAGGAAAGTTACTCGCGTGTTTCAAAGTAGGACACTTAGCCGTATTCCATGATAAGCAAAACATGACTATTCGAAGCGCGTTTTTTCTATGATACAATTACCAATTGAATTTTGTAAACCGGTCATATAACGCATAGTTATATACTTTAGAAGAATTCAGAGCGATTTCTAGTAACAATCCAAAGGACAGGACACACAGACAGAACGTGTACCATCATTTCACAAGTGCGAAACTTCACCTTATAACTGAGTACTTGTTTAAATATCGCTGTTCAACATTTCAGTACACAGTTATAGTGTATACTTGAAAAGAGAATTCAGATTTTCAGTGTACTAGATTCTTTAGGGTTTGCTTATACGGAAGAATATAGTTGTATACCTGCTTTTTAGAGGAAATATTACACTTCGAGTTAACTATGCTCATTTTACAAAATTCACGCGCGCGCCGTACACTTGAAATTGCCGAACTCGATTTCAATTTATTTCGCATAAGCTGCACTTCTGAATCAGAAAATTCGCTCCTTGGACGGGTAAGACTTATTCCTTGCACAATTAAGAGTTTGTTCCCCCTTGTAAGCATTTTAAATCCTATAAGAACGGAACGTGGAATGTGCACACAACAGTTCCCGCGCAAACACTTTCCCATCGATTGTCTTAAAAGAGATCGCTAAAAATTAATGCGGAAAGTTAAATTTTCTGCTCTTTTCAAGTGGAAGAGTTGATCTTTTTCTAGAAAAGTAGAATTGCTGGAACCTTTCACTGAGTCCATAGCCCTCACTCAACACCTTTTTAGCGTATTTAGTATTCTCTTCGTTCGAATCCAACGACTTCAAATCACCGACTTCGAAGCGATATATCTCTTTAGAGTTAATAGCTACTATACATCGGCAAAGACTAAATATGTTTCTTAGCAATCCATCTTTATTGTGTTAAAATTTCAGAAAAATCGAACGAAACCAGAGTTAATTAGTCAAAACTTTTGCCTAAGGGATCCACTCGGCGCCATTTAAGGTGATTCCTGAGAAATAAAATTTAGCGATGAGTTTTTTTGAAAATTTACCTGAATGTTCTCTACCAAGCACTGTTTCGGAAAATAAAATTGAAATGATAGATCACCATTTTCGTTTAAGAGATGTGATTATAATAATGACCTGCAAAATAGAAACCTCTCAAATAGGGACACCTCGCTCTGTCCTTTCGGTGTACGTGTGATAGAGGTATGACTGTATATGTATCTACTCGGATTTCGAAAATGTACACTCCGGTGAGAATTTATGTCTATGAGCTTCCGCGTTTCCGCGTTTCCGCGCTTCCGCGTTTCCTCATTTTTTAAAGTTTGACAACAAAATTCCCAGTACTTGTTTAGAACTGTTCATCGTTATCGCCTGCCTAATATGAAGTGCTTAAGTTAAATATTTCACAAGGAAAGTTACTCGCGTGTTTCAAAGTAGGACACTTAGCCGTATTCCATGATAAGCAAAACATGACTATTCGAAGCGCGTTTTTTCTATGATACAATTACCAATTGAATTTTGTAAACCGGTCATATAACGCATAGTTATATACTTTAGAAGAATTCAGAGCGATTTCTAGTAACAATCCAAAGGACAGGACACACAGACAGAACGTGTACCATCATTTCACAAGTGCGAAACTTCACCTTATAACTGAGCACTTGTTTAAATATGGCTGTTCAACATTTCAGTACACAGTTATAGTGTATACTTGAAAAGAGAATTCAGATTTTCAGTGTACTAGATTCTGTAGGGTTTGCTTATACGGAAGAATATAGTTGTATACCTGCTTTTTAGAGGAAATATTACACTTCGAGTTAACTATGCTCATTTTACAAAATTCACGCGCGCGGCGAACACTTGAAATTGCCGAACTCGATTTCAATTTATTTCGCATAAGCTGCACTTCTGAATCAGAAAATTCGCTCCTTGGACGGGTAAGACTTATTCCTTGCACAATTAAGAGTTTGTTCCCCCTTGTAAGCATTTTAAATCCTATAAGAACGGAACGTGGAATGTGCACACAACAGTTCCCGCGCAAACACTTTCCCATCGATTGTCTTAAAATTTCAAAGTATTATATTTCCGTGTCTTTTTACCTTTTAGCCACAAAATTTATACAAGTTGTTTGTCTGTGTCGAAGTTTACAGTGTGTATAATGTCATTTTCGTACGTTCAATTGGTCATTACTGCGCATGTGCTGCATTTTTCAATAAACATTTCCCCATACATTCTCTTCAAATTTCAAAGTATTATATTTTCGTGTGTTTTTACTTTTTAACCACAAAATTTATACAAGTTGTTTGCCTGTGTCTAAGTTTACAGTGTGCACAATTTCATGTTCGTACGTTCAATTGGTAGTTACTGCGCATGCTCTAAACATCGTAATTTTCCAATACATTGTCTTAAAATTTCAAAATACTGCCTTTTCATGTGTTTTTAACGTTTTACTACAAAATTTACACAAGTTGTTTGTTTCTGTCTAAGTTTACAGTGTGCACAATTTGAGGCGCGTACGTTGAATTTGTCGTTACTGCGCATGTACCGAATTTTTTCATACATTTCTTCTTATTTTACGATAGTCGTAACTTTGAAAATCGTAGAGCAATTGACAAATGCTTTGAAACAGAAAAACTGTGCATGATATTTACCTATTCAATATACGCAGAAGTTGTCACTGTCTTTGATAAAGTACTGCGCATGCCCTAAATATCGTCAAGTTTTCATAAGACATTTTCAGAATGCTCTATCTTCCTCATTTTTTAAAGTTTGACAACAAAATTCCCAGTACTTGTTTAGAACTGTTCATCGTTATCGCCTGCCTAATATGAAGTGCTTAAGTTAAATATTTCACAAGGAAAGTTACTCGCGTGTTTCAAAGTAGGACACTTAGACGTATTCCATGATAAGCAAAACATGACTATTCGAAGCGCGTTTTTTCTATGATACAATTACCAATTGAATTTTGTAAACCGGTCATATAACGCATAGTTATATACTTTAGAAGAATTCAGAGCGATTTCTAGTAACAATCCAAAGGACAGGACACACAGACAGAACGTGTACCATCATTTCACAAGTGCGAAACTTTACCTTATAACTGAGCACTTGTTTAAATATCGCTGTTCAACATTTCAGTATTAGGACCTTCTGTTGTACGTTTTCTTGTTAGTCACCTGTACGAAGGTAAGAAAAAAAAAGCGGGCATTTTAAGCTTTCGGATGAAAATATTTTAGCGTCAATATTGTCCGCTTTTCATCCAGGAACGTTTTTAACCGCAGAATAAGGTACCTTTTCCGCGCTTTTAAAGAGATCGCTAAAAATTAATGCGGAAAGTTAAATTTTCTGCTCTTTTCAAGTGGAAGAGTTGATCTTTTTCTAGAAAAGTAGAATTGCTGGAACCTTTCACTGAGTCCATAGCCCTCACTCAACACCTTTTTAGCGTATTTAGTATTCTCTTCGTTCGAATCCAACGACTTCAAATCACCGACTTCGAAGCGATATATCTCTTTAGAGTTAATAGCTACTATACATCGGCAAAGACTAAATATGTTTCTTAGCAATCCATCTTTATTGTGTTAAAATTTCAGAAAAATCGAACGAAACCAGAGTTAATTAGAATTTTTTTTGTGAGTCCACTATGACTTCCCTTGTGGACTAACAAAATACGCAGCGGTCAGTCATAGAATGATTCCGGCAATTCTGCTTTTTTTACAAAAAGATCAACTCTGCTAATTGAAAAGAGCAGAAAAATAAACTTTCTGCATTTATTTCTCATAGAACAAATGCAAAATTGTTACCTTATTTGTTAATGCGAGTCGATTAGTTGAAAAGTTAAAAAAGGTACCTTTTAAGAAAAAAAAAAGATTTTTAACCGCAGAATAAGGTACCTTTTCCGCGCTTTTAAAGAGATCGCTTCAACCTGAAAAAAGGGTACCTTTTTCGCGCTTTAAAGCTTTGTTTGGTAAAGTGAGAAATGCATGAAAAGTGGACAATATTGGCTTCAAAATATTTGCACTCGAAAGCTTAAAATACCCGCCTTACATAACAGAAAGCGACGTTTCGGTCAAAAAAAAAGCTAGAATTATTGCCTGAGAGCTGACAATTGAATTCTTCCCACTCCACAAGAGCTGGATCCTTTGCTAGTTTCCAGCTCTCCTGGGTTAGAGGCCTCAAAAAGGGATATGGGAACGAGAATGAAAAAATTCCCGTCAGCCATTTCGTCAATGGATCTATGTTTTGACCGAATGACCACGAAAAACTCTGTGAACTTCGATCTTTTTCACCTCTTCCCTCGGCGCCATGCAGTCCATCGTTTCCTACCGGCTGACTTCTTCAGACGAGTCGAGCTCAGATGAATCCGATATTCAGCTCCAAACGCCTTCTAAGAGGCCACGCACGAGCAATTTCATGTTGCAGACAGAAACAGACGTTGATTGCGACGATCTGATCGAAGAAGGAGCAACCACGTGCACAGAAGAAACGACAGCAGAAGAATCACCAGAAAAACCAGAAGAATCACCAGAAAATCCAGAAGAATCAACAGAAGAAAAACCAGAAGAATCAACAGAAGAAGAAAGCAACTGCGTCGTACCCATGACCGAATTCAAACTTCGCAAACAGTCATATGCATTGGACATTGGACAATTGCCGCTGGAAATGCAGACATTTCTGCGCGAACTGAAAACCTTCTTCACTCGTCCAGTCCAGCTGGAAAGACAAGCAAGACCTTTGGCAACATCGACATACCAGAAAACCCAGGAAAGAATATTATGTGAGTTTATTGTCTGAGTTATTTCGCTCGCACAGTGTTGTTCAATAATTTAACGATTTTACGATGTGCAAACGAATTGATTTTCCCTTTTCATGCCCTTAGGCTTTCTTGGATTCTTGAGGTCTCGCCCTGGTGTGATACTGCAACCCGACGTCTTCCTACGTCAGTCTCTGTTGGAATCTTATCTGGATTTTCTCAAGGTGACGTGTAATGAATTTTTTGACGTTTGCGTGGGAACTGGGCCGAAATTGAGCGGCCATGTTGTGACGTGTCATTTATGTTTCTAGTTTTGAAATCCATTTGTAAACATCTGCTCAAAGGAGACTAAAGTCTTCAGAAAGATTGTGTTTTCTGAACGGAAACTACCACAGTTTCCGTTATAAAAATTTGTGGAATCAGTTCATACTGTAAAGTTCAACGAACGTTTCAGCCTGAAATTTGCACGCCAGACACAGTCGTGTTTCAGGGTATATCGATTACAGTATCTGATGCGTGAATTCATCTTATTGACTGCAGAATTTGTTTTCCTGCAAGTACGTGAGGTCAAAATTTCACTTCTAAAAAGTGATATTTACAACTATTGTTATTCTTGTTAAAACCGTACTTCCCGGTGTACGAGTCGAGCCCTGCATTTTTTTGACCACAAAATTGAGCTTGTAACAGTTTAAGGCATGTTTACTGAACAAAAATATTTTTTTTTAGTCGTGGATACGCGGAGCGTAGAAACGACTAATTGTTAGGGGGCAGAATATGTGTCACTCGCTCAGATGTAAACAAATCAATATGTCGACGGTAAACCAATTGATATTGACTTTTCCAAACTTTGCGGAATGCCCAATTCTACCATCGAGATTACCGTGGAAGAAAATTCTGAACTTATTTACCACTGACAGTGATCAGCATTAGAAAAAATTTTATCTCAAAACCAGAAATATGTGTATATGTAAACCAGTTGGAATCACTCGTGCAAAAGGGTGAAAGTTGTATTTTGCTCTTGATTGTGTTTGTTTTCAAAACAAGAACTGCGAAACATAAAAGGGCCGCTCAAGTGTCAGTTGTCTTTGATGATGAACTTGTACATGTTGTTCAATATGAAGTGTAAGAAATGAAATCATAGCTATTGTGCTTCAAGGGCAAAGTTATTTACTTCAGGTGATATCGACTTAGACCCGGAACCTATTGTTACTCAGGGAAATAATCCAAACAATCTTATTGCATTGTTACAATTTCGATTTGCACAACATGGGATTAGCTGTAATTGTTCCGTCACCTGTAACAATTTTCCGTACACAGCTTTTTTTTCTTATTTGATTTTTCTAAATTTAAGAAATACTTGTTGCTTGTAAACATTCCAGTTCTTCAAGGTTTTCTTTCGACGGGTCATTTTCGCAATTTTTGGTACAGCTCTGTAATTTTTCATCCAAATCTTGGACCTTGGCTTTGCTGCTGTGGCCTTTTTCTTTGCTGTACTTGATAGTTATTTTCAAGTTTCAAGTTCAAGTTCAAGTTTATTATTAAATCAACAAAATTTTACAAAAACAACGCTAACCCGCAAATAGCTGAGGCTAATCTAGGCGGGTAGCGAGTAAGACTGTTTAAAGAGTAAATCAAATGTTAGTGTTACATACCAGTAAAGAGATGAAACAAATGCACGTCTAGCAAATAAATAAATAAATAAATAAATAAGTAGGTAAATAAGTAGGTAAATGAATAAATGGATGAAATAGAAATCGCAATTAGACAAAGCTATTTTGAGTATTTATTTTGAAATTTATCGATTAGAAAAGATGTGCCAACATAATCGTCCTCTTCCATTAAAGCTTGTTAGTTATTGTTTTCGACTGACTGTTCAGGGCTACTTCCTGAATCTTGATAAACAGTGTAATGCTTTTTTTCTCTCTCTCTCTCTCTCTCTCTTTTGCAGGACCAACGAAATTTGTCAGCTGCCACCATATCCAACCACTGCTCTTCGCTTCTGTATCCTGCGAAATTCCTTCACCGGGAGAGCGCACCCGTTTACCAGGACATCCCTGTCATTAAGCAGCTAAGAACACAGGCAACACTTCTACAGCGTCAAGGCGATGTCGAACGTCCTCAAACTAAGGAAGAGCTGACGCTTCTGAACCGTTGGCTTGACTGGTAAGCGCTAGTAATATTATTTTACTGCTTTGTGTTGGGTGACAGGAGAGCTTGTCATGCAGTTTTAACGTGTCACCTGTCCTGCGAAAACGTACGGCCAAGCCAAATGGCAACAGACATGAAATAACTTTTAGGTAGAAACACACATAAGAACTCGCACAGTTATGACTCAAAAACATGCAGAACTTTGTGCTGAGAGAATGCCTTTTCCATCCTTGACAGTACCTCTGCGTCCTTTCAACTGAAAATTAAGGAGGCCATGTCAATTTAACACTTTCGTTGTAATTTTTTGACACTGCAACTGTATTCGCAACTGACGACGGATGTTGATTATCCGAAACATGTTTTGTAAACTTGGAAGTGCGTGTTTCTAACTAAAAGCTATTTTTGACATTGTAAACAGTATAAACCTTACTGATTGTCATCAGAGGGTAATTAGAATTTAGTGAATTGAAAATTAACCAACTCTTGAGACTTTGTTGAAAAACGTTTCACTTCTTTGTCATTTAATTTTAAAAGAGGATAGAGTAGTCCTCTCTACCCTCTGTGTATCCATGTCTGAAACCTACATGTATGAATAACTGCAGCCTAATATCACTATGCAACATTTTGCAGGGAACAGATTGTGAATGCGTGCAGCGTGCAGAGAGATTACTTTGAGATGGCTGTCAACAAAAGAGATAAGGCCCGGGAATGCTGCGACTTGGTTATCTTGGCAATGTATGTTTTCATTCCGCCGGGCCGCGGCGTCGAAGTTCGCACGCTAGAGATTCAAACCAACTGGCAACAATTTCATCCTGCGCAGGTCAAAGATAAGAATGTCCTCTTGGTGAAGGGATCAGAAGAGGTCACGCTTTACTTCCACAACTATAAGACTGCAAAGTTCTTTGGCCGCCAGGAGCTTACTCTGAAGGTAAGACAATGCAGCAGATATTTAGTACGAATATTCAGTTGTTTTTTGTTTCTTTTTCTCTCTCTCTCTGGGATAAACCAGTAGTTGTTTCATAGTCCCATATGCTGTGATTATTTTTCTAATGATATCACGATACTTCCTAAGATGTTGCACTTAAAGGGAAACTCATCCATACCATTTTCTTCTGACCATAGACAGATCATGAGCTGTGCAAAATACTCCTCGACTTTGTGAACAATCACCGTCCCCAATTGGTTGGCAAAGAAAGTGGCGACATCTTGCTTCTGGTAAGTAGTCTCAAGCTATAATGCAGTAACTTGCTGTCAATCCATTAGGTGTGATTAAAAGGGCAAATTCACCCCCGATTCTACTAGAAATCTAAACCCTAACCCTGCTATTGGAGCAACTGTGGCCAAGTTTCTGGGATTTATCTTCAAGAATCCTGAAGTCACCTCCAAAAACCACGCATTCACCCTCAAAATAAAAGTTGGGGACTTGTAATAAAGGCCAATCACCCTGCCAAATTTGATGCAGGAATGTTTTTTGGGTTGTGTTGGGGTACATTGCCTCGGAGTTTCATTTTCATTTTCAGTTGTGGGGTGGTTTAGTTCAAATTAGCATTCTCGGCAGTCTAGACGGGTGAATTTACCCGATTCTTCATTCCACAGGAATGAATCTTTCAAAATTCAGGGGTGAATGTCAGTATTTCTTAACCCCACTTGGGGGTGAATTGTCCTTACACTCATTCTCCTTGAGATGTACAAACAACAACATTCACCCTAACTTTGGTTCTATTTGCTTCATTGCAGAACAGAAATGGAGCAATGTTTAGCAGTTCCTCCTTTTCAAGCCACATTAAGAACCTTTTCCAGAAACTGACAGGGACTGTGGTATCCATCAACATGATTCGGAGTTCATTTGTGACCTGGGCTTATGGCAGAGAGTAAGTATTGAATAGTTGACTTCTTTATTTGTAGAAAGCCCAACATGAAGAAAGTGTACACTTTTGTTTAGGGTTAGGAGATTTTCATCACAACAAGCTTCAGAACTAGAGTTTATCGCTTATTGGCTGAAAGAAAAG
>CAXHUQ010000865.1:0-18856 GCA_964020085.1 Micromussa lordhowensis | reverse complement strand
GATTATATAGAATCAAGTGGGCAATGTAATTGTGGTTTCTCAACTAATTAGATTCATATTCAAGCCATCGAGCTTCTGGAGTCACGGAGTTTAAATAGAAACCAAGTGGGCAAAGTAGTTGTGGTTTCTCAACTAATGAGATTCATATTCAAGCCATCGAGCTTCTGGAGTCACGGAGTTTAAGTGCAAAACCAAGTGGACAAAGTTATTGTGGTTTTCTCAACTAATGAGATTCATATTCAAGTCACCGGGCTTCTGGTGTCACGGGGATTAAATAGAAACCAAGTGGGCAAAGTAGTTGTGGTTTCTGAACTAATGAGATTCATATTCAAGCCATCGAGCTTCTGGAGTCACGGAGTTTAAATAGAAACCAAGTGGACAAAGTAATTGTGGTTTTCTCAACTAATGAGATTCATATTCAAGCCACCAGGATTCTGGTGTCACGGGGATTAAATAGAAACCAAGTGGGCAAAGTAGTTGTGGTTTTCTCAACTAATGAGATTCATATTCAAGCCACCGGGCTTCTGGTGTCACGGGGATTAAATAGAAATCAAGTGGGCAAAATAGTTGTGGTTTCTGAACTAATGAGATTCATATTCAAGCCAGAAACCATAACTAATTAGATTCATATTCAAGCCTTCGAGCTTCTGAAGTCACGGAGTTTAAATAGAAACCAAGTGGGCAAAGTAGTTGTGGTTTCTCAACTAATTAGATTCATATTCAAGCCACCGAGCTTCTGGAGTCACGGAGTTTAAATAGAATCAAGTGGGCAAAGTAGTTGTGGTTATTCAACTAATGAGATTCATATTCAAGCCATCGAGCTTCTGGAGTCACGGAGTTTAAATAGAAACCAAGTGGGCAAAGTAGTTGTGGTTTCTCAACTAATGAGATTCATATTCAAGCCACCGGGCTTCTGGTGTCACGGGGATTAAATAGAAACCAAGTGGGCAAAGTAGTTGTGGTTTCTGAACTAATGAGATTCATATTCAAGCCAGAAACCATAACTAATTAGATTCATATTCAAGCCTTCGAGCTTCTGAAGCCACGGAGTTTAAATAGAAACCAAGTGGGCAAAGTAGTTGTGGTTTCTCAACTAATGAGATTCATATAGAAGCCATCGAGCTCTGGAGTCACGGAGTTTAAGTAGAAACCCAGTGGGCAAAGTAGTTGTGGTTTCGGAATTAATTAGATTCATATAGAAGCCAAGGGGCTTCTGGTGACACGGAGTTTAAATAGAAACCAAGTGGGCAAAGTGGTTGGTGGCTTCTGAACTAATGAGATTCAGAGGCGGATCTAAAACTTAGCCAAGGGGTAGCATGTCTCGCGCATGCGCGCCCACATTAAAGCCTGATTCATAATACGTCATTGTCTCAAATGGGCGGAGGCGACCACGAAATGTAGCAACTACAGCCGTCTACCATTGCTCATGCTGCATATCAGGGTGGAGCCACACGGCCAGTGTCTGAACTAATGAGTCATAATGAAATCGTCAAGCTACTACTGCTGATAATCACGACAGTACTGCGCATCTCCTCTAATACTCCGACAACCTTAATGAAGCCGTCAAGCTTTTAAAACTACTGTTGATAATCACATGACAAAACTGTGCATAATCCTCTAATACTTCTATCAACCACATCTGCTTCCGTTTACTCAGCTTACTCACATACTATAGAATGCCAATGTATCAAATGGGCGAAGGCGACCACTATTGCTCACGTTACATATCAGTCACCTTGCTGTCGCGTTACCAGTAACTCTACTTCTATATAACTAGTTAATGAAAAGAGACCACCCACAAACTCTATTTAGTCATCCAACGCCATCTTCGGTCAAATAAATTAAATTAGAAGGTACTATGGGCGTTGTCGTGTCATCGTCAGATTATCATATACAGTGTCGATATATAGTCAGAATCGACGCTATGGGTGCCTCAAAGGCCTAGTGGTTACAATGCGACACGCTTTTTTGTTGCCCGTTCTAGAGCATAACATCTAATAAATGCCCACTTTAGCAAACATTAGCAGAACAAGGCTCCCGAGAGTCCTCAAAGGTAAATACGTACCTCTCTCGAATGGCCTAAGCAAACTAAAGACGTAGATTCGACAAGTGAAATTTCTATTAGAAGCAAACCACGGTCAGAGTTTTTTGTGCGTTGAACGCCGATTCTTTTTCAATATGGGCACGTGGGAAAAGGTAACGCGGACGAAACAGGGATCAAATCTCCGTGCGCTCTACTAAACACTACCCCCCTCCCACTTGTCATCAACAAACAACAGAACCTAGCAATACTACACTGTCATCAGATCTATAATTGTAATTTATGTCCTCCAGTCTTTACTGTTAATCCAAGCGAAGGACGACTTCATACTGGATGGTGATGTTCTCAGTTTAATCTATACGGAGACTGACTCCTAGCATTCCTAGAATGGGAGAGACAGCATTTGGAAAGTCACCTTGTGTACATAGGAAAAGGAACTTACAATCAAGAAGATATGACAATGTTGGGGGTGGAGCTCTGAGGGGAAGTTTTTATAAACCTACAGCAAATTTAATGTACACACACTACACTGTACGTTTGAATCTCTCTGAGCTGTAACCTAATCTCATAGTATAGCAATTACAAAGTTGAAATGATTGTTTCCACTAAAAGATTTTTCTACGCAGATGCACACACCCATCTGCACATGTGTACTTGTTTACCAAACCATAACGAAATGTGGCTTGTGTATATGAAAGGAATGAATGCTAATCTGTAACATGTATATAGTAGGTCAGTGAGCAATATGTGTCTAAGCTACCAATGCTTTGTGACTGCAGAGTATATCAGTGAGCAGTATTTGCGTGGACTCGCCCCATGTGAGTATAAGGTATTAAGATTTCGTAGTTTTTTACACCTGTAGGTGGAACATAAAATACTGACACAAGCCTCCCAAAACTAACTTTTTAAAAACTTTTGTTCAGATTATTATTTGTTAACTTTCTACTTCCCTCACTTTCTAAAAAATATATACCACCGCCACAAACACACACACATGCATATTATCACTTGGTTCTATCCTTGCCTCTTACCACATCTACACACAGATCCACACATAACAGCATCTTTCTTAAATAATTACTGATACACTATTTAGGATCTTCTTACAAGCTTTTCTGACTAACTGAAGCAGGTTGATATATTATATATATATAGTGCTTGAGTATTGTGTCTATGAGACATACATATAAGGGGACCGTTATGCAACGTTTTAGCTAAATATAGATTCTAAGTAGTGTGTGTGTGTGGTGTCTCTAGTAACCACTTTAATTAACCCTCCCCTGAACAGGTAAATGAAGAAGCACCAGAAGATGAGGTGTGTGTGTGTGTGTGTGTGTGTGTGTGTGTGTGTGTGTGTGTGTGTGTGTGTGTGTGTGTGTGTGTGTGTGTGTGTGTGTGTGTGTTTATGGGTGTGTGTTTATGTGTGTGTGTGTGTGTGTGTGTGTGTGTGTGTGTGCGTGTGTGTGTGTGTTTATGTGTGTGTGGTGTCTCTAGTAACCACTTTAATTAACCTTCCCCTGAACAGGTAAATGAAGAAGCACCAGAAGATGAGCTGTGTGTGTGTGTGTGTGTTTGTGTGTGTGTGTGTGTGTGTGTGTGTGTGTGTGTGTGTGTGTGTGTGTGTGTGTGTGCTGTGTGTGTGTGTGTGTGTGTGTGTGTGTGTGTGTTTATGTGTGTGTGTGTGTGTGTGTGGTGTCTCTAGTAACCACTTTAATTAACCCTCCCTAAATAGGTAAATGAAGAAGTACCAGAAGATGAGGTGTGTGTGTGTGTGTTTATGTGTGTGTGTGTGTGTGTGTGTGTGTGTGTGTGTGTGTGTGTGTGTGTGTGTGTGTGTGTGTGTGTGTGTTTATGTGTGTGTGTGGGTGTGTGGGTGTGTGTGTGTGTGTGCGTGCGTGTGTGTGTGTGTGTTTGTGCGTGTGATTAACCCTTCCCCGAACAGGTAAATGAAGAAGCACCAGAAGATTGTGTGTGTGTGTGTGTGTGTGTGTGTGTGTGTGTGTGTTTATGTGTGTGTGGGTGTGTGCGGTGTCTCCAGTAACCACTTTAATTAACCCTCCCCTGAACAGGTAAATGAAGAAGCACCAGAAGATGAGGTGTGTGTGTGTGTGTGTGTGTGTGTGTGTGTGTGTGTGTGTGTGTGTGTGTGTGTGTGGTGTCTCTAGTAACCACTTTAATAACCCTCCTCCTGAACAGGTAAATGAAGAAGCACCAGAAGATGAGGTGTGTGTGTGTGTGTGTGTGTGTGTCAGGTGGAATCCAGCCATACCTCCGCCCGTTGCCCGACGGTAACAGCAGAACTTGTTTTGCTGGCTAACATGACTGGTACTTCCGTGCCATTTTGTCACATGGTAATCATTCTGACTTGGTCAGTTGCTATGTGAAAGGTACTGGGGTTTCTTGCACTGTAGTGGTTTTGCAAGCCCTCAGTGTGTATTCAAGTTTGCACGAGAAGCTGAGCTAGAGATGGCACAATGCTCACGTCGCTATTCAAGTCAGCGTGGTGGCAATACACGCTAAAATAAGCTTAACATTGGGTGCTGGAACATGTGCACACTTGTGGAGGCAGACGGCAGTATAGCAACAGCTGTGAGCCAGCCTAGTTCCAGAGGAGTTGCAGTAGAGCAAAAGGCTTCACTCATGGTTGAGGAGCTGAAGAAGTACGAGATAAATAGTTTGGACAGGCAGTGTATGAGGTGGGAGGTTACACTATCTTGCACTCTGGACACCCTATCCCAGAAAAGACACAGGCAGCCGATCGTAGTGAGGGTGTGGGTATTGTGATGGATCCCAGCATGACAGTAGCTTGGCGAAGTAGTGGTGAAGTGTGGAAGGCAGTCAGCCCAAGAATCATTAGTGCCAGAGTGAAACTCAGTAGACAGAGTGCCAGCAGAAGGTATAGTCCATCTGACTGTTGTAAGTGTGTACGCCCCTACTCACCGAGCTCCTCAGGAGAAGAAGAATGAGTTTTACGCTGACCTTCAGACAATACTTCATGAGGTACCAACTGGTGATGTGCTGTTAGTGGTCGGTGACTTCAACGCCAGAGTGGGAAGCAGTCAGAGAGGATCAGACAACCCTGCCTGGTATGGTGTGAGAGGCTATCATGGAGTTGGTAAGATGAATGATAGTGGTGAAGCTCTGCTCTCATTTTGTGCACTGAACCAACTAACCATTATGAATAGGTGGTTTGGGAAGAAAGACATCTACAAGTACACGTGGCAGCATCTGGGAAGTAAGAAATGGCACTGTTTTGATTATGTGATTTTGAAGCAAGGCCAGAGGAGGATGTGCCATGATGTCACTGTTCTACGATCTGCAGAGTGCTGGACAGATCACAAACTAGTCAGAGCACAACTGTGTCTAAAACTCCCACCCAAGGTAGCAAGAGCAAACACCAGGAAGAAGTATGCAGTATTAGCCTTATGTCATGAGAATGTTAGGAAGCAGTACAGTGAGATGGCATTTAAGGAAGTAGAAGAAGCATGGAGTAGTGAGGCAGATGGGAGCAGCAAATGGGAGCAGCAAATGGGAGACAATCAGAGATGGAATGACGAAGGCAGCAGAAACAGTTCTTGGATGGGAGTATAGGAAACAGCCAGATTGGTTCAAAGAGAACATCTTTAATCTGCAGGAGATGATGTCAACACATAACACTTCGTTTGCAAGATGGCTGGGAACGCACAACAACAGCAATAGACAAAGATACCTAACACAGAGAAGAGCAGTAGCATGTAAACTGAGACGAGCTAAGAATGAGTGGCTTCAAAGGAAAGCAAGTGAAGTGGAAAGAGGAATGCTAAAAGGTGGCTCAGGAAAAAGAGCATGGCAGAGCCTGAGGGAGATCCAACGAGGAAGGCCTGGTCTTCAACCTGTGAGACAATGTGCAGTCAGGAAGAGTGATAACCATCTGTGTGTCAGCCAAGAAGAAATACTTCCAACGGTGGTAGAACCATTTTGAGACAGTTCTGAACATCAGGAGCAGCTTTGTGGAAGAGGCTATACACTCCGTCCCTCAATGCCCTGTAAGAGAAGATCTGAACATCCCACCTACAGAGGAGGAGGTTTGTGAAGCACTGGGCTGCTTGAAGGTGAGTGGCAAGAATAGAGTCCTACCTGCGATGATAAGGAGTTGTGGTGAAGTTATGGTGGATAACATCTTGGAACTCTTGCAGACAGTGTGGAGAGAGCAGAAAGTCCCAGAAGAGTGGCGGGATGCAATGCTGATACCTATACCCAAGAAAGGTGACTCGTCTCATTGTGATAATTGGCGTAGTATCAGTTTGTTGGATGTTATGGGAAAGGTGTTTGCTAAGGTCATTCAGAGAAGGCTGCAGGTTGTGGTGGAAGACTCATTGCCTGATTCCCAGTGTGGTTTTCGCAGTGGAAGGGGTTGTGTTGACATGATTTTCTGTGCACGACAGCTTGTAGAGAAGGCCAGAGAGCATAACACCAAGCTCTTTATGTTGTTTGTTGACTTACGGAAGGCATACGATTTTGTTCCCTGGTCACTGTTGATGAGAATGTGACACTAGAGATAGCTGTCCAGAATGGTCTGCGTTAAGGATGTACTATTGCACCAACACTATTCACTTGTACTTCAACCTGGTGGTAGAGAGCTGGCGTGCACACTGCCAACCTTTTGGAGTGGAGGTGCTGTACAAGTGTGGTGGCAGACTGGTGGGTGAAAGGACAAGGAGGCCATCATCTGTAACCATGACTGAACTACTCTTTGCTGATGATGCAGCTGTGGTAAGCACAAGCAGGGAGAGCATGGAGAGAGCAGCACACATGCTTGATGTTGTGACATCAGAGTGGGGTCTTTCTGTAAGTGTGCCTAAGACAAAGTTGATGGTGGCTGGAGCACAGAATGAAGATCAGGAGGACATTCAACCAATCTGTATTAAAGGAGAAGCTGTTGAGGTAGTGTCAGCCTTCAGGTACTTAGGTTCAGTCGTTGAATCACATGGTAGCATGATGGGGGACATGGAAGACAAGATTGCCCGTGCCTCATAGGTGTTCGGAGCACTGCGTAGACCAGTGTTCAAGGATAGCCACCTCTGAAGACTAAGAACTGTGGTACTTAGTGTGCTGCTGTACGGAGCTGAAACATGGGCCAACAAAAGAGATGCATCCCGGAAGGTTGAGGTTTTCCACAACAGGTGTCTCCGAAACATTCTGGGTATAACCTATGCACAACAACGAATGAAGCACATCAGCAGTGTAGAAGTTGGTAGACTATTTGGAATACAATAGTCACTGGAAGATATCATCACAGCAAGAAGGCGTCGCTGGTTAGGCCATGTAGCACGTATGACAGATGACCAAGCCCCCAAACGACTCACGTTCGGATGGCTGCCCCAGCACCACCCAGCACATGGTACAAAGTTAAGATGGAAGGACAAAGTGAGGAAGGAGATGAGGAAGTTTGGTATTGATGACACAATGTGGTTTAATGCTGCTCAAGAGAGGGTTACCTGGAGGATGGAGTGTAAGAAAAGTCTAGCAGAGTGTACCAAGATGAGGGTAGATGCTGATAGTGCTAGGCGTGTTGCTGCTGCTGCTGCTGCTGGGAGACAAAGACCGCAAGATCAGTTTATATGTGACATATGCCAGAGATACTTCAGGAAGTGGCAAGACATTACCAGGCACAAGTGTCAAACAACACGCAACTGTGGCGGTGGGCTACCCCGATGATGGAGTGGCCGTAGTCTAGCTTAGTCTGCCACTTTGTGCAGCTCTCAACAGTTAAACTATTTAGAATTCAAACAGATGGAAGCACACATTCTGGATATGTGGAAGACGGAGCTATACCTTGTGATATATTTTGACCCATTCACCAATGATGGTGAGATGCACATCCAGAATGGGTTTCTTAGTGTGAGGCGTCCTGCTCGCTGTAATGCTGAAGGTCTCTATGAGTGTTTTGTTCATGCTCTTAATTATGCAGGCATAACTAATTGAGAAAATAGGCTTGTAAGTTTTGGAAGTGACGGGGCAAGTGTTAACATGGGGGTGAATGGTCTTAGAGGCCATCTGCAAAAGGCAGTTCCATGGGTATTTGTCTTCTGGTGTCTAGAACATCGTCTTGAGCTAGCCCTAAAAATGCTTTGAAGAAACCTTTTCTCAATGATCAATGACATGGTTCTAAGTCTGCATATCTTGTACAAAAATCACCTAAAAAATCAAAAACTAGATGGTGTGGTTTCTACACTACGAGAATGTTTGGAATCTAGTGATTTGCCAAGAGAGAGAGGGAATAGGCCTATAAGAGCCTGTGGCACATGTTTTATCAGCCACAAAGTTGCTGCTATTAGATGGCTCTTGGACCGCTATGGTGCCTACATTGCACATCTCACATCACTGACAGAGGACACTTCTAGCAGCAGACAGAGAGAAAATTAAAAGATGCTTGTTGAAATGGTGCAAGATAAATTTAGTTATTGGTTGTGCCTTTTCCATGATACCCTGAAACAAACTGCTACAGGGTTGCCAACTTGATCACTTAAAAAAACGATAGATTCCAGCGTTCCAAGCTCACACTTGTAGAAGAGCTCATTTTGCACATGTAACGTAACAGTGAATTCGAATGCTAGTGCGTAAAAGCATGACAAGTGGGTGCAGCCTAGCCTCAAAACCGACCAGGGCCTAGGCAGGGCTCAGTTGCATGGACAAATAGGCGGTAAAGCCTTTCGTGCGTTCACTCTCTAAGCAAGAAAGCACTAGCATCTTCAGTACATTAAAAGCAAAAAAGGTAGCCAAAAAACAGTTCAAAAAATCGGGAGAAACCCGGGAAATCGGAAGAGTTGGCAACCCTGCTGTTATCATGTGTAAGGGTCTGCAAGATGATGAACTGTGCATTGTAGGTGCAATTGAGGCTGTCTTGAAACAACAAGGGAAATTGTAAGAATTTAGGATGTGGCCTAGAAGACCTCCACACTGTGAAGAAGGTACTAGCTAGAATACAGCAGGACTCTGCACATGAAATTTCATACTAGGGGAGCTACTCTAACACAGTACAGTCAAGGTTTAGCTGTCTTACAATTACATAAAAATGAGTGTGCACAGGGCACTGTCTCTTGTTTGAAGGAGTGCGTTAAAGCGCAGAATTGTGAGATACTAACACATGCTCTCACTTTTCTGGTTACTCAGAAATGGCAAAAAATGCAATATGCCGAACGTAGCTCAGCAGTGTTGAACAACCTCTCCTGAAACTTCCAAGTCCTTATAGAGAGATCAGGTGTGGACTGTATGGTATTAGAGGAAGAATGGCAGGACATGCTTGACTATGCCAAGCGTTACCTAAATTTAGCAACAGAAAACTACCGCATTATCTCTTGATGGCATACATACCATATAGTGTATAATTGAATGAGGTAGTAAAAAACAAATGGTACCAGGCATTTGTAGGTAGGAGGACAAAGAGTAGAAGAAGAGGGGTCTCAGTTATGAGTAGTGATAGTGGGATTTCTGTATTGAGCACAAAAGGAAAGGTAGACAAACTATAGTGTCATTACGAGTGTTTGGGATTGACTAGTGGAGAGGCTGTATCTGTAGATGATTGAAAGAACGAAGTTGAAAGTAGAGTTAGGAATTGTATGGTTGTGAGGATTGTATAATGGATGGGAAAATAGACCCTAATGAGAACTCTAGGTGCATTAAAAATCTCAAAAATAAGCTTTAATATAACAAAACTGGTGAAAGTTTGACGGTCTGGTAGGTGAATTGCTTAAATATGGAGGTAAATTTATCACAGCTGCTGTTTTCTGTTGTTTAGCGTGAAGAGGTGGCACCTCCAAACTGGAAGGAAGGGCTTTCTGTTAAAGGTGATAAGGAGGATCCAGGTAATTACAGAGGTATAACTTTACTAAGTGTAGAAGGAAAGTTTTTATTGTAAAATAATCAATGATAGCCTGGTACAGCATTTATAATTTACAGAAGGTGAAGCATTACATGAACGGGAAGCTGGATTTAGAAAGAGAATTGTGTTGTGGATAATGTGTACATCCTAAATGAAATAGTAAAAGGTTGGTTTAAAGAGGGTAAGAAGACATAGGCCCTTTTTCTGAAAGCCTAAGATACTGTCTGGCGTGATGATTTGTGGGTTAAGCTATGAGGTTTACGTGTAACAGGTAAGATGTGGTGAGTTATAAAAAAAAGTACGAGGCTTCCAGGAGTGCTGTATTGTGGGGTGAAAAAACAGATGTGGTGCAGGGTCCCCGATTTTTTTCAATGCCTTTTTCCTGGACGTTTAGCCTACAATACTGCCTGGCGTGATAGTTTGTGGGTTAGGCTATTATTTCTTGGCTGAAAGAGCTAGGATGTGGCGAGTTATTAAAAGAATGTAAGAGGCTTCCAGAAGTGCTGTATAGACAAAGAATGGAGAATGTGTGGTGCAGGGTTATAGTCTATCCCTGATTTTACTTTCAATGACCTCCTGAAGGAAGTAGAAAAGGCTGAGCCAGGGATACAATTCGAAAGTGAGAAAATTGTCGCTAAAATCCTGGGATCGCAACTGAAGAGTGTAGTATAAGTTGTTGTAGATACTTGATGTGGGGAGAGCATCATCTACACACAGCTGCTAATGACACTTATTTTGGAGCATAGTTTGCATCTAATAGGGCTTGGGATGAGCATATCCAGAAAGTGGAAGGAAGAAGCTTCATAGTGCTATCAGTAAAAGAGATAATAACATGAGTGCACGTTGGTTACTGTTATTGACGGTAGTTAGGCCTAGTCTAGAGTATGGGGATGAAGTTTGGGAGGGTAATAATAGTCAGGCAGCAGTCCTAGAGTCCATTTTGTTAGGTGGTGGTAAGCCTACCACAGGAATGAAACCAAGTTGAAGTGGTGGTATAAGTTGGCTACTATGCCAGCAGATAAGTACCCAAAGATGTTGTTTAGTCACAAATGGAGTATGAAGCCTTGTAGAGGCAGACAGAGAAAGGTTTGGAGTAGAGTGATCAATGATCATTTTGCATTATTGAAATAAGACAAAGTTGATCAGTTGAAGAATATTCCAGTTGGTAGCAGCTCTTTAAAAGAATTTCTAGCTTTGACAGGGGAAAGTATTACTGAGAGGGAAAGTGAAAGGTTCGAGGAAGGACTTAATGCTAAAGTCAAAAGTATCCCTATATAAAAATCTTTGGCAAGAATATAGAATTTATTTGCATGAAGTGGCTGATGCTGGATCCAGACTGTTATTTAAGTTTCAGACAGGAACTCATGGGCTTAATGAGGAATTGGGTAGGCATAGAGGTAAAGAGGGTAATAAAAATGTGTCGTGTGGTAATGAGTGTGAAGGTTTAAGTCAAGTGTTGTGGGAGTGTCTGAAATATAGCAGTAGTAGGGTTGACTTTTTGGTAGAGTTACACGAGAAGCTAGAAGATGAGTTTCAACGCTTTGACGTATTAGATAGCTTAGAGAAGTCTTCTTTTATCTTAGGTAGTGAGTTGTGGGAAGATCATTTCGATTCACTATTGGCTTTAGTTAAGGAGCACATTGTCAACATCTGGGAAACACACAAATTAAAATTATATGCTCATCCCAGCTTCAGTCCTCTACTGGAAGATGTCACTGGGTTTGAGGGGCACAGCAATGTGGTTATGAGTCAGGCAGGCGAGTCTGACACTGGTGAATTTCAGTTTTCTTCCTATATGTATAAATGTAGGTTTCTCTGCCTGTGAGAATGGGTGCACGGTTGATGGCACACGAGCTCTGGTGGTGAATTGAGGATTGTTATTGCTTTCGAATTAAATAAAAATCATGAAGTAAAATGATGAAGTAGCATGCTTTGGCTCATAAGACGAAGTAGGTACTGTAGATGCTAGATATCAACTATATAGTGTGATTGGCAGTCTCTGCTAGGACGTATAAACCAGCCATGCCGAACTCTTTTAGCGTTCTCTCCATGCAACAAACATGTACACGGTAAAATTGTTCAATACGAACCCCATGCACAAAAATTGATGTTTTTTGAAAAATATTCTACTGAAGTCTGTGTTATTGCACAAAATTGCCATATCCCTTTATTATATGGGGTATAGGTACCAAAAGGTGGATCTAAACCTGCCAAACGTTCTTTCTGAGTAATAAGTTCACTGATCAATACTACACATTCAGATTCAAAGACACTTTAAACTTACTCTCACACCACACACAGTAGAGACAAACAAAAAGTATATATATATATATATATATATATATACCCATTTTGGAATGATGCAACCTTCTGATAATAGTTTACATCTACAGATGCAAATATGAGGGAGCTTAATAACACTTTGCCTTTCTCTTTCTAACTTCCAGCACTGTGTAGTGGCATATCTCTTTATGTGAACAGTACATTTCAAAACATTGTGTGCCATAATAAACCATGCAGAAGGATGTACAGTACAAACACATGTCATACTACAGTACAGGAAACTTACCAGAAGCGAAATACTAAAAAAATGCACAATCACACAGTCTCGATTATATTAGGTGCCACAGCTTTCACAGCACACCTTTGGGAGCTTTTCTGGCTGCCTATAGAAATATCAGAGTGAGTGAAACACAGACAGACTTTAGATCTGTGTATATGTACAGAAATATCATCATTATCATATCAATGCACTCTAATAAGGAAATATAACATGTGTATAGTTATCATATCAAATAAGGAAATACAACATAAACGTTGTGTAATTACAGTTAGAGTCATGCTTTGTTATTATGCATGACAGGGTGGAAATGATAAAACCAGACTCACGTGGGAAGAGAGAGTCTGGTATTATTCCTATGGTAGAGTTGTGCAACTAGTATGGCTTTCCTATTAACCCTCGGCGTGCATGCTCAGTGAGGGTTACTGTAGTAGGGTGTGTGTGAGTGTGTGTCTGTGTGTCTGTCAACCTCCCAACTCACTTCACGACGGTTTGTTTGTCCCAGAAACGATGCTACGCACTCATCAGATAACGATAACCAGTTTAATTGTATCGCTTACTCAGAAAGTGCTCCGCTGCTAAGATATAGGGTCATTTGCATATCATGGCAGCGCGTACGTTCTCACCTCTTGTTTGTGGCGACCGAAGCTTTTCTACTAGTTAGAAAGGCTAACGATATACTGAACACTACTAGAAATACCTGTAAAATGGGAGTTAAAACCATCTAGCTTCACATCACGTACAAATAGTAGTTGCGCATGTGCTCTTGACAAACGTACGTAGCTCCAAGGGTTTGCACTTCAGTGCTTTTCATTTCTAACTGCACCCACTACTAATTATTCAATGTGTATATTATAAGCTATCATGCAACACCCAAAATTTCTATAATGGAGTTGTGCAACTAGTATGGCTTTCCTGTATTTTAAATATGTGCATACACTTAACTGAAGTGGTGTAAATGTTGGCTAACCATGCCCACTACTAATTATCTAATGTGTGTGTGTGTGTGTGGTGTGTGTGTGTGTGTGTGTGTGTATAAGCTATATAGCACGTTAATTAATAAGAACTACGCTAACATTCACCTAATTAAGAACCTAATTATAGCCCCACGGATTCAGTTCAACAATTCTTACTATAGGAAATAGACCAGCCGCGTGAGAGTCCCGTTAACGAGACTAACACTGGACACATGTATACATTATTTGGAATCGGTATGTTAACTTAGCCTTGGCCAATGCTCTTGTCTGAACACTAACTCGCACCTATTCACGTCAAGCTGGGCTATTAAGATAAACTGGGAGACCAGTTTCAGTAAAAACAACAAATACTGATCACCTAGACCAACGCACGCGCTTGTTTTACTTGCATTCTTACGTCAACTTACAAAAATATGTCAACCTTTGACAATCTGCACAAATGGTGGCCATAGCACACGCCTTGTTTATACATTGGCTGCATGCAGCTAGCACGCTAGCCAGATCTTTACGCATTTCACGCATGCGTATGTACTATCACGTGTACTGTATATACACACGTTTCATCATGTCGCATGCCAAAAACAAATTTAAGAGGAGTGGCTGGAGATGGCTAAGTGTGATAACTGTCATATGTGGTATCACCCTCGTTGCATGGACATTCCCAGTCAGGTGTTTGATGATGATTTTGAGGTTCACTGGGTGTGCAACTAGAGTTGTGCACTGTGGACTAGCTAATGGACTTCAGATTGGAGTGTGTACATCTCTGTGTCACTTGTTATGTTTATACAAGTGTGTGTGTGCCTGTATTTGCACCTCCATCATAATCACGTGTGCAAAAGCGACATAAGAACTGTATGTATTTTTGTACTTAGTGTAGATTATAATTATAAAGAACTGTAATGTCTCGTGCACACTACTACTACCATTTTAAATATGGCCTTACACACCATGATTACAAACTTCTCATCTCTTCATGGTCTGATTATGTTCGGTTATTAAGTTACATGTGTGTCGAAGACAAAAAAATTAAGCCATTATCGTTTCTCAAGCTTACATATTTGGCTGAATTTTTTGGTCAGAGGTTTAACCATGTTAGTTCATTAGAGTTGTCAAATCTCAGTTTTATATTGAATAAAATGCACTATTGTCTGGACAAAATGGTTGTTCCTGCTCGCCCCCAATGCTTAGCATTCTACTAGTATTTTAGAGTACTGGCTTTAGTTGCGCTATAAGATCGAACTTTAGCAGAGAGGGGACTGTTGATGGTGGTTTTGGCGCCAAGAACGGTCCTAGCTAGGGGATAAATTTTTCTACCATCAACGTTTAGGGGGACCGGTTATTCTGCCGTAGACTGTCTGGAGGACCAATTTTGGAGGGATCGTTTTTTGTATGACAAGTCCTGCAGCATCACAATGCTGATTTGCCAAATCAGCATTACAATAATAATAATAATAATAATAATAATAGTAATACTCAATTCCCCGCCATAGTGCACATGCTATCAACCACGCACCCATTCTCACAGGCGCAGCAACATACATTCATACATGTAGAAGAATACTGAAATTCACTAGTGTCAGGCTCACCTCCCTGACACATACCTACGCGTCACTGTGCCCTTCAAACCCAGTAACAACCCCAGATCTCCGGTTGAGGACTGAGACTGGGATGAGTCATCACCATATAATTTTTAATTTGTGCGTCTCCGAGATGTTGACAAAATAGTCCTTAACTAAACCCAATAGCGAATCAAAATGTTCTTCCTACAACTCACTACCTAAGATAAAAGATGACTTACCTAAGCTATCTAATGAATTTGAAAGCTATACCCTTTTCAAAAGTCTTATATAGGGATAATTTTACTTTAGCATTAAGTCCTTCCTCAAACCTTTTACTTTCTTTCTCTCTAATACTCTCCCCCGTCAAAGCCTGAAATTCTTTTAAAGAGCTGCTACCATCTAAGATATCCTTCCAACAAATTGGCTTTGTCTAACTTCAATGATACAAGGAGATCATCAACCAATCTACTCCAAACCTTTCTCTGTCTACCCCTACGAGGCTTTAAATTCCAATCCTGACCAAACAACATCTTTGGGTACCTATCCTCTGACATAGTAACCAACTTATACCACCACTTCAACTTAGCTTTCTCCCTGTGGCCCCAAATCCCCCCTAACAGCCTCATTACATGTCTTTGAAAATCAGCATTACGACAAAAAATTTAAAATAATGAACAAGGTTTCTGAGTGTTTATGCTAATGCTAATCTTGCTCTTGTATTATTGATCTTTTCTCAAGTTTCGATTAGTGATGTGAAAACTCATTGCATTAATGATTACATTTTTTGGACTTTGATGTGAAAACATAATAAGGCTGCAGACCACCCCTCAGTGATAGTTGCAAAAGCAATTCACTTCATCATAGGGGGTTCTGCTCTGACTGGTGATGTGTTATGTGCATGTTTTGTGTAAAGTCTTCTCTTCACCACTCCTGACTAGACTCACTTCTTTTAACCACTCCTGACTGGCCTTACACCTTCATTACTTCTGACTG
Organism: Micromussa lordhowensis; assembly: GCA_964020085.1. Classification (NCBI taxonomy): domain Eukaryota; kingdom Metazoa; phylum Cnidaria; class Anthozoa; order Scleractinia; family Lobophylliidae; genus Micromussa; species Micromussa lordhowensis. Next base: position 2,865 of record CAXHUQ010000865.1, on the reverse strand, counting down.
GCCTTACATCTTCACTACTACACAGAGTGGCCTTACATCTTCACCACTCCACAAAGTGGCCTTACATCTTTACCACTCTACAGTGGCCTTACATCTTCACCATTCCACAGAGTGGCCTTACATCTTCACCATTCCACAAAGTGGCCTTACATCTTCACCACTTCACAGTGAGCTAAAGTCTTCACCAGTCCACTAGTCTTCACTAGTCTACCAAGTGCTCTTATGTCTTCACCACTCCACAGAGTGGCCTTATCATCTTTACTTGTGCACAAGAGCTATTTGTTAATCTGTATTTTAGTAAAGGTTTAATAGTATGAGTGTGTATGTACACTGCAAATGGTGTATGTGTAGGGCAGGATTGAGGTATATGTAGGTGGGAAGGATTGATGAATATTGGGGCAGGAAATGTGGGTCGAGACAGAATTAAGTTGATGGAGAGTAAGAGAGAGCCTAATACATGGTCGGTGGTGATGAATATGCCTCAAGTGAATGTAGCCTAGAATCTTCTTCTTGTCTCTATTTTAGGAACGGCTGTTTGATAGACTATCTAAGTGGAATGAAGGAGTGAAGAGATTTTTCAGTTGGCACACTCTAGAGCAAGCAACAAATGTTAGACCAGTAGAAAACTCTTTTTTTCAAACATCAATGTGATCCAAGGCCAGGCACTGAGATTTGTGTATGGTCACTGCCCAGGCCAGTTTGAGAGGAAGCTGAAAACATTAGCATTGACCTCTAAACAAAGACCACGAGTGGCAAAGAAGAGTAGGTCTAGAGTAGTTTTCAAATGTGACCATGACAGCAACAGGCAAGTTGGGTGGTCCTCCAGTGCAGTAACAGATGGCTTGAACAGTTCCCATTGCTCCATTGACAAGGCCAACGTCTATCCAGATATTCCTGGTGAGCATGACTCAAGCAGACATAGCTAAGCAAATGACTGCCTCCAGCCCCCCTGTCATCACCTGGTGCCTTGGCTGCATTAGCTCCAGTGTGGACAGCCTTGATGATAGCAATTGGCTGGCCACTGGTTTGAAGTTGAGCAACATTGTACTCAACAACAGCTTCAATAGTTAGAATGAGGTGAAGGGCTGTGGCAAAAGGAGTGAGATCTTGAACTAGAGTTGGTGTCTGTGTCATGAAGTATTTCGAGTCATCAACAGTTATCATATCAAATAAGGAAATACAACATAAACGTTGTGTAATTACAGTTAGAGTCATGCTTTGTTATTATGCATGACAGGGTGGAAATGATAAAACCAGACTCACGTGGGAAGAGAGAGTCTGGTATTATTCCTATGGTAGAGTTGTGCAACTAGTATGGCTTTCCTATTAACCCTCGGCGTGCATGCTCAGTGAGGGTTACTGTAGTAGGTGTGTGTGAGTGTGTGTCTGTGTGTCTGTCAACCTCCCAACTCACTTCACGACGGTTTGTTTGTCCCAGAAACGATGCTACGCACTCATCAGATAACGATAACCAGTTTAATTGTATCGCTTACTCAGAAAGTGCTCCGCTGCTAAGATATAGGGTCATTTGCATATCATGGCAGCGCGTACGTTCTCACCTCTTGTTTGTGGCGACCGAAGCTTTTCTACTAGTTAGAAAGGCTAACGATATACTGAACACTACTAGAAATACCTGTAAAATGGGAGTTAAAACCATCTAGCTTCACATCACGTACAAATAGTAGTTGCGCATGTGCTCTTGACAAACGTACGTAGCTCCAAGGGTTTGCACTTCAGTGCTTTTCATTTCTAACTGCACCCACTACTAATTATTCAATGTGTATATTATAAGCTATCATGCCAACACCCAAAATTTCTATAATGGAGTTGTGCAACTAGTATGGCTTTCCTGTATTTTAAATATGTGCATACACTTAACTGAAGTGGTGTAAATGTTGGCTAACCATGCCCACTACTAATTATCTAGTGTGTGTGTGTGTGTGTGTGTGTGTGTGTGTGTGTGTGTGTGTATAAGCTATATAGCACGTTAATTAATAAGAACTACGCTAACATTCACCTAATTAAGAACCTAATTATAGCCCCACGGATTCAGTTCAACAATTCTTACTATAGGAAATAGACCAGCCGCGTGAGAGTCCCGTTAACGAGACTAACACTGGACACATGTATACATTATTTGGAATCGGTATGTTAACTTAGCCTTGGCCAATGCTCTTGTCTGAACACTAACTCGCACCTATTCACGTCAAGCTGGGCTATTAAGATAAACTGGGAGACCAGTTTCAGTAAAAACAACAAATACTGATCACCTAGACCAACGCACGCGCTTGTTTTACTTGCATTCTTGCGTCAACTTACAAAAATATGTCAACCTTTGACAATCTGCACAAATGGTGGCCATAGCACACGCCTTGTTTATACATTGGCTGCATGCAGCTAGCACGCTAGCCAGATCTTTACGCATTTCACGCATGCGTATGTAGAGTAATCAATCAAACATCGGGCGGCACCTATTTTCGGACACGGCAGCTCTTCTGCTGTAGACTGCAGCGAGTCTTTATTAGTGGTACCATATAGCAATGGACAAGAGAAGACTAACAATAAATAATCAGCTGCCCCCGGCTACTCTTTGTAATAGCTAGGACTCTTCAAACACAAAAATCGGACATACGTGTGATCGTTCAACACGACCGATCGTCGGACCGCCTTTACAGAAAGTTCTTTTAAGTAAGAGAGATAAAAATAAACCTATCTAAGGATTAACTGAATACTCTACGTGGCAAACGCCATGTGCAATTCAAAGCAGCTCTTAGCCGGTGCAAGCAGAACAAATTTCTTTCAACTAATCTATTTATGCGGACACGATTGATCACGTGAACTCCTCGTGTGTATGTATGTGTCCAC
>CAXHUQ010000864.1:0-10000 GCA_964020085.1 Micromussa lordhowensis | reverse complement strand
GCTGATCGTAATTTGGAGCGGATCCGTCGATTATTCGGGAATTTATTGAGCTTCGCGTGGAGATGGTCCGTTGACCATGTAGCCAGCCTTTACTTCTTTTATAGTGGAAGATACCTCATATTGTAAAAAGCGAAAAAATGCCGTTTAAACCAGCCAGGATGAACAAGGAGGCATTCAGCTAAAGGTATGCAGGTTGTGTCTTACAATATTTCGATTTTTAAACACTCTTTGGACCCTTAATATAATTTTAAGATAATAGCTCCCACGCAGCCATGATGGCAAGCGAACTAACTGAGAAAATGCAGTAAAATAGATCAGATATTGACCAGGACAAAGAAATAGACAAATGTATTAGGGCAAACCACCATTTATTTTGAATTATTTGATAAATATTTTGACTCCTTTGCAGTTAATTTTGCTTGTAACTTCACATACATATTCGGCTCTGTTGTTTATAAATTAATTTCACTAACAGCACGTCTGGGCCGCCTGTGATATTCCAGACCGAAATTTTCGGAGTTGTTTTGAAGATAGAAAACCACCTGTAGCTTGGTTCTTTTAGTGTTCCAAGGAAAGGCATTGATTGAGGATATCTAACAGACGACAATTAATATTTGAGAGTTTTTTAGTTTCATGCCGTTGATTTCTTTCAGATATCGACGAATGTTCATTTAGTAACGGTGGCTGTTCTCACTCGTGTCACAACTCTGCTGGCTCATTCTCCTGTTCCTGTCCAAGTGGCCTCGAGTTGGATTCTGGGAAACGAAGTTGCAAAGGTGAAGTCAAGACTCGTCGCTATCAGTGTAGTCAGATTTAGCATTTTCAAATACTTTTGCTGGTGTATTGGAACAGACAACTTGTCTTGTTAGAAATACTCATTGAAAAAAGACGAAATCTCTAACAATTAGCAGAATTGATTTCAGAAGTGGCAGTTTACTATTTGTTTATTTGTTTCATTTTACTATATTATTTCACAATAGCTATAAGAATTGAACATTTTCGATATATCGAAATTCAGCCTAAAACAAGAGACCTCAGAAAGAGGGTCGGGGAAATGAACCCCACAAACTCTGTAGTTATTCCGCAGAGCCTCGTACTGAGGTCTATTGTTTTAGGCTGAATTTTAATATATCGAAATTGGTCTATTGTTAGTTATCTATTTTACGATAACTGCAGAAATTCTCGCGCGCTCCTTTGGCTAATTTTCATTGTCAATAAGCGAACAGACACATGGAATTATAATTTATGCGATGCTTATCGAGCGAGAGCGGACAATTTGACAATTTGTTATCGTAAAAAACAAATTTACGTCAGTTTTTCATGCGTCGGTCCTACTATTGACAATGAATTTCGTCATAACATTGTCAAAGTAGTCTGCGGATCCACAGCTACTTTGACAATGTGATGACGAAATTCATGATAAAAAACAGGACAGACGCATGAAAAACGGACGTCAATTTGTAGAGTGCCCGCCTTTGGGATGATCCTGATCAAGATCAATGATCTCAGATCGTTCGGATCAATGTGGATCAAAAGAACCGATGAATCCTTGTCCGGGGTTGATTCATCGGTTCCTTAATTGATCCGAATGAAAACTGGGAAACTCAGTCAGTCGAAATAATTATAATGTAATCTACTGCAATATTGAGGGATACCCATTAATAGTGAGATGACCACTTTTCTACTTTTTTACTAGATATCGATGAATGTGCAACTTCAAATGGTGGATGCGAACACACATGCGTTAACACGTACCAGTCGTCATACTGCGTTTGTAGACAAGGATATATTCTTGCGGGAGACAATCAGAACTGTCAAGGTTAATTTCTATTTTTCTTTGTTCGGTAAAGCGTAAAGCTCCCCCCCCCCAATCTTCCTTTAATATAGCGACCACCAACATGTTGGGACATTTTAAATTTTTAGTTAGTTTGCATGGTGGGTCGGATGATCTTTGGCATGGTGCAGTCTCTTGATCCGTGTCGTTTGCTAGTTAACCAGCTAATTGCATTTGACATTAATACAATTTCAGCAACTGTGGCTCGATAATCCCACAATGTACAATTTACACCTCTACACGAGAAGAAGAGGCTCGCCGCCTCCCTCACATGTAGACCCTCTATTCTGGGACAATAATATGCAGCTTGTAATTATAATGTTATTATAAATCCTCATCTGTTACCACCAAATATGGCCTTGATATTAAATATATTACTTTCTCTACTTGCACCTTTGTAGCATTGTCATGTCCCAGCTTGAGCAACCCAGCTAATGGTAACGTGGCCCTGAGTTCTGGCCTCGCTTTGGGAAGCACGGCAATATACACGTGCAACAGTGGATACAGGGCGTCATTTTCATCCACACGATACTGTCAAGCAGATGGGCAGTGGTCGGGCGGTGAACCCACCTGCATACGTAAGTGTCTGTCACCTGTATTGTGGGTGGGTGGGGGGGGGGAGGAGACAGGGGGGTCACAACCTCCCGCCTCCCGTACCTTGCTCTCTCGCTTCCCGTTCCTTTATCTCCCCCGCCTTCCTCCCTTTTCCGGGCTGCTCCCGTCCCATGTAAATTGGCAGAGTCAAGACACATCCTAGTCATTTAGCTTCGCAATTCTTAAGGATTTCCTTTGTTTTTAAATAATTTAACAAGATTACCACTGCCATATGTTTCACTAACTCAATGAACTTTTGACCTACTTGTTTTTTGTTTTCAATGAAGTCATTCCTGACTGCTTCCCAAGCTGTTTGTCCACCTATTCTAATTGGAATCGATTTCGACTTGTCTAAAACAAAAAAAAACTAATTCTTAAGGACGTTCGCGCTAATTGTTTCTGCGCATCCTTACTGCGCACGCAAATTCACATGCCACGTCATCCATGAGCGCGGGCGCTAAGTCATAAAATAAACAAATGATAAGGCAGATGGCCATTGCTAGAGCTTTGACTGGATTTAACGATCTTGAACGTTCGGTGACCCCAATGTTTCTTTCGATGGGTCATTAATTTCTCTACTGATTTTCTACGTTTAGGGAAAAAATGAAAAAAATCTATCGACTAGAAGTTTAAATTTTTGGCAAAATGCACCATCGAATTCCGTTCTTAGTAGTTCTTCGTGCATTTGTGCGGCGGTCTCAAATGCCTCTTAAAGGGTTAAATTTTGTGAAAACGTTAGTAAGGTTTGGAATTATTTACGCAGCAGACCCACTTCTACAAAATATGACTAAGATCGTTTGCCTCCGTTGACTCATCTTCCATATTTTTAACTATAAACCCCTGTAGACCGTGCTCGATGATATGCGACAATTTTTCGAAATCAGTATAGTTTACCACACGCTTTATCTCTGAAACGAAGACGGTGACCCCCAATTTTGTTTTGCATTTCTGGTACAAGTAGCTCATTATCTGCCTGCAGTAAAAAATTAAAAAATTCTATCGACTGGAAAAATTTCGCGCGAACGTCCTTAAAAAGAACCATTCCACACTCTCCAGCACGCTCATTAAAGCAGCATTCAGTTGAGGCATCTCTACACCACGCGGTGAAATCTTTCGTCCATTCTGATTCACGGTCGTAAGGAACAAGCTCCCAAGAAGGTCTTCCATGCCCGGACCTTTCACTGCCGCACCGAAAAATACCGAGATCTAATAAAATTGTCTTGGACGAAATTGATTTGAGATCGCCTGCTCGTCTCACCTTTTTGCAATTTGACAGCTTACGCGACACATGTGCACTCAGGCCACTTGACATTTCATGACCTATGACGTAGCCACTGTAAACGGGTTTACTATTTCACCGGAAGTAAGCCGGTTTTTCAGCCCAAGCGCAAATTTTCGTTTGCTTGTTTTCTCAGAAGTCTCAGAAGTAACTGAGAAGACGTTAAATGCAAGTCAAATATATTTTGGGTTCTTGTTTTTGAAAGTATTCTAACGCATTGTTGAATTAAACAAATTAGCCTGTCGCATTTCGCTCCCGCTTCCGCCCTCTTAGACTCCCGCTTCTCGCCTTTTCCTCTCCCGCCTCCCGTTCTCCTCCCGCCCACTATTCTCCCGGGTTCCCGCCCCTATCCCAACCACTGTATTGTCAGTGAGAATTCATCCTCTATGCTATTGAAACTTGCATTGTGCCTGGTAAAAGGTAAAGTCTGCATACGAGCCAAGTGGCCCATCACCCAGGGACTTATCCCGATTTCTGTAGCATGAAGCGGCTAGAAATATTTCTTCTCCCCTCTGGATGGGATGCTGGTACATCGCAGGGCTACCCCCCAGCATTAAATTCGCTGGTGCCATTTATACCCCAAAATAATTACTTAAGCGACAGTTACCCAGATAAAGTCAATTTTAACTTAATGCTATCACAAACGGCGATCATTTGCCATATTGAGTGGTACATTTTTCAGGAATATCAGAAAATCGCCAAGATTATTGATTGTTTGCAATATTGTGACAACTGTATAGAAAGTGCATCCTAGGTCACCAAGTTTGATGGTGATGATTTGAACACTTTTTGAGTTAGATTGGCTCGAAATCGAGCAAGGAACGTGTTGTCCCTTCAGGCAATATAGTTTATGTTTAGCCGAATAAACGAACAATAAATACGAAATTGAAGCTTTTGTACACCATACAATCATATCTTTTTATATATGGAAGAACGTCGCTTAATGGGATTGCATAGAGCGCTTTTCAATTAGGAGTCGTGAAACCGAAACCAAAGTAGTCACACTAGCCAATCACAAAGGGCCCGGACAAAATAGTGCACCAATCACGGTTGCTGACGCGAGGCGCGGGAAAAGGATTGTGAGTGAGTCACAATTGGTTTTGGTTTCACTTCTGATTGGAAGATAAAGTGGCGTGAGTTTTTCAAGCCAATCGAGTAGCGTAAAATGCAACACCAATTACGTTTCAACACTCACGTTCAAACCGCTCTAACACATCCAATTTTTGCTTCCTATTTCCTTCACCATCCAGTTGTTTACTGTGCGGAAATTGGTGAAGTAGAAAACGCCAACCCGGTTGTGTTAACTGGAAGAAATGGCAACAAGAATGTTCTTGGAACCCAGGCAACCTTTACGTGTATAGCACATTACGCCATGGTGGGAGATGCCGTTAGAACGTGTCAGCAAGATGGTACATGGAGTGGAATACAACCACGATGCATTGGTATGTTTCCAAAGAGTGCACTAGGTCCTATAGTTACTCAGCTAGACGCTCACACCACGGTTTGCCCTCGTAAGAAGTTCCCCTCAGTATAAAGTAGATCTAGCTATAGCGTCAAGCAGGTTTGATCAAAACATACTGTGTTTTTAACATAAGACGGCCAGAATAAGATCTTGTGTTTTGTTGCCCAATTATTGCCATGTGGTCCCCAAATGGAAGTCGTCATCATCTTCTCCGGTTCCCCATCTGCAGATAGCATCATTGAAAAAGTGTAGACCCGTTCTTTGGTTAAATGAAAAAGATCAAACTTGCGTTCTTCTTTCTCCAATCTTTGAAGGGTAAAAATAAGTGTTTAAAGGACCGAAAGCAACGAGAAATGTAAAACACAAGCGTAAGGTGGCAACGTTCAAAGCTTGAATTGGCTGTGATTATTTTCTTTGGCAAAAGTGCGATTACTTAGGTCTGACGTTTTCTGATCTAAGGTCGGATGTGTATTCGAATGAAACACCCCCTATATTTCTGTCAAACAAAATTACTACCGGGAGCTCATTAGTGGCTAACGCAACAATTATCCGTAGGAAACTAGAAGCCCTTTTCAATTATTTTGCTTACTTTCTGCAATCCTAGAATGAAGCTCTGAATAAACAAAGGGAGGTCGGCGCACACTATACTGCTTGCTGTTATATTAGCCAGTAGCCATTATATTAAAGTGATTTCATCCTTCTAACATATGATTTTTCTATCGATCTCGCTCATTATATTAACTTTCATCATGTACACCCTTGATGTGTAGGTCCGTTGCGTCATTTTGTAAGACGAGTGTGAAGGTCTGGATGACCTAAAAATAAAGAAATGTGAACGCAACAATGTACACGCGATACGTTGTCCTGCCATAGCTGTTGGGCGTAAAAAAATCATGTCTCGCTAGCGTAATTTTAGTGAAGAATAACATCAAGAATTTACCTTGTTGATTGCAGCTGCCTTCTGCAGCCCAGTTCCAGTCCCTACTAATGGCGCAGTTCAAGGTTACCGTTATGAACTGGACGCCACTCTGCGTATCACCTGTAACAGTGGCTACAAAATGGTGCCAGCGAGTTCATCATTCAGAACTTGTATCTCCGATGGCCAAGGAGGAGGGAAATGGTCAGAAGTGGATCCTGTTTGCGAATGTAAGTTTGTCGAGGATGGGCGTTCTACATTTTTAAAATAGTCTCATGATCAGAAAGAACGGGGAGTTTTGTATGGTGTAACATGTCACTTCTAAAATGATAATCTTTGAGAAATAATCTTGGGAGTAATCTAGTTTGCATAATTAGAGCAGGTAAATATCAGTCAGTGTAATTACGGGTGTAAACCGTGAATTCATGAAGAGTATGGCCAATAACGTCTAACGTGTTTGGGGAAAGTTCTACCAAGTGAAAAGAATAAACGGGGTCATGAACATTTGCCAATTTTTAAAATGTTTTTAAATATTGTTTTTAAATTTGCACATTCCTAACCTTACATTTTCAAAAAGCAAGTTCAAAGTTTGTCTTCTTTGTCGCCTACTCTGTTTTATGTACTTTTCAGTTTTGTTGTTACTTTTATTGAATCGGTTAGCTCCGTTATTTGCTGTTTCGCTTTGAGACCTTTAAGTTGCTTGCCTGTTTAATTTTTTTCTGTGCGTCAATGCTCGTGTGGTTGTCTCCAGATATATCGACCATTGCTTCAATTTGTCACATCACCTTCCCAGCTAGGTTCTAATAGTACCATATAATATTTTTGGTGGAATTTACAAATCCCTGCGTTTGTGTTGTTGTTTTTGCTGCTCTATATGGCTATACCAGGAAGGCGTTTGGCTCCGGTGTCTGTATACCTCTCTAGTATTTATTGTCAGGTTAAACTACAAATTCGAGAAAAAGGACCTTGAAAGAAGAGTATCCTTCCCAAACCTAACAGCCAGGCCAACAAGTTTCCATTGCAAGAGTGTTCGACTTCTACGTCTTCGTACAAAATCAATACGTCATGTTGATAGTATAGGAAGCAAGCAATAGCCAATTCCCTCTATGAGATGCGGCTGTAGGGAATCATGGTGGTTGTAATCATCATCTTGTTTTGATGAATACAACAAGTATGATTCCCTGCAGGCATGTTTCATAGAGAGAATGGGCCATTTGGAGACTCTGTGTTGTTACACTGCTCAACTATAAATTTCCAGACATAGCCTGTACGTGCTGCCATGTGGAGGTAAAAAATTCATGCTTACAATTGGAAGAAACACAAAAATAGTCCTAGGAGATCAGTCCAATAATCATGCATCGCTTTTTCTGTACAAAATTTTAGTGATTGACTGTGGTGATCCTGGACCCCCTTATGGAGGCTACCATCACATAGCAACCGACACTAAATACCAGTCCACTGTGACCTATACATGTAGACCAGACCATCACCTGGAGGGAGAGGACAGTCAAGTTTGTCAAGCCGATGGATTTTGGAGTGGCTCGAAACCTGTTTGTTTAGGTAACGCAGTAAATTATTTACTTCAACAACAAGTCTACCGAGGGATAAGACAGCTGTGTCCCCGGATGCTTGAGCTTTATCCAAACTTTCTTTCTTAGTTTAAAAAAAAACAAACTTTTTTCCGAGTTGAAAATTGAATTTTCATTCAGTGAACAGTTCATGGTAAAAGCTCATGAAGATCTTTTAATGATTGCACCCAAACATTAAACTATTCACCTTTTCTGTGTACGGTTAGATTTTCTTCTTGGAAACATCTACTGGCGGTTGATAGACATATTCGGAATAGAATTGATGACAACTTGGTGCAAGAGTTGATTATGAAAATTTTTAATCAACGAGAATAGCAATAGTAAACAAAGTTTATAATAATAAAATTTGCTTGTTTCTTCCAATGTCATCAATAGAACGCTCCTGTGGTAATCCTGGTGTCCCAGCCAATGGACAAAAAAATTCGTCGTCTTACCAATATGGCAACTCCATCACTTTCACGTGTATCGTTGGTTACACCTTGCAGGGATCCAATCTTCGCACGTGTCAAACTAACGGCCAGTGGACTGGTACACAGCCTACATGCCTGAGTAAGTTAAACTAATCTTGCACTAAATAACTCTAAGCTTCATTTCTGGTCATGTAAAAACATCTTCAAACCAATATTCTCCTGAACTTCTATTCAGTTTAGCTGCGTACTCTTTGACGCTCTAGCCAGTTTGCGCTTTGCGAACAAAAACGGTGCGAAACACGTTTTTGTTTTGGTTTGTTGAAATCCACGAAAACTTCGAGCTTACCACTTGTCTAAAGCAATTAATCCAGTAAACATTCCAGTTTCCAATTCAGCTTTGACTTGACCACCACTTACTTACTTCCCATCATACTGCTGTGGCACAAAGGGAAGCTGCTGTTTCCGAAACAAGTAGTCATCAGAGGGCGAGCTTGTTAGCCTCGAGGCAACCCCCACACCTGGAGGGCTTGGAATTAGTCCGGACCCTAATCCTTAATCTTTCCTTCTTGGGAGGCCCCAGAAGGGGTTTTAAAAATTTCAGTAAGAACATGTCTGTATTGAATACGTTTGTATTTTATGATCTCTTTTTAGTCGTAAGCTGTGGAGACCCGGGTGAACTGAGTAATGGTGTCATTTATGGAAATACGTTTACCTACCAGAGCAGAGTGGTGTTGGAATGTGATCCTCAGTACAGACTTGTTGGTGACCTTACCAGGACTTGCCAAGCTGATGGCTCATGGTCCGGAACTCAGCCCACTTGTCAGCGTAAGTAATGGCTCAAACTTCATTCGGTGAAATTCTCGTGATGATTTCCCTTCTTAGTGCAAATTAGTATGTTTACACCAGCGCTCTGATGAAAATAGGTTATTCAGAACTCTCTTAAGTTAGAAATCACGAATAGTTGCTTCAAGTTGTGACAATTGACTTCGCTAAAATCACTCTTAAAGACATAGCTATTAAAGGAAGTAGTCGTTATATACAGTGAAACCCCATCTTTACGGTCACCTCTTTAAGACTGTCATCCGGTTATTACACTTGTCTTTGTCTCGGCAAAACGCCCCTACATTTCTTCCAAGAAAATCCCATTAATGCGGCCACTCCGTTAATACGAACATATTTTCATGGCTTGTCGGTGACTGTATTACCGGGTTCCACTGTATATAACTAGGGAAAACTGTTGCTTAAAATGAGTAAAATAATGACTTTAAGAGTGACACCTCGCTGACATAAGAGCCTAGTAAACAAAAAAAGGCGTAATTTTCGTACAGACTCTAATCTTACGCGGCTTGCAACATTTGTCGTTATTATTATTAATATTTTAATCTTAATCGATTAAATATTTGCCAGTCTGTACATACAAAATCCCCTGTCACTGTATCTTGCCGGAAAGTCCCGAGTCCAAAGAACGCGTACTGAAAACACCCGACTGTTTTTATAGAAACGAATTGTGGAACATTCCTATCTGGGCCAAGCGGTACGGTGACATCAACAAACTACCCCGGAAATTACCTAGACGACGAATACTGCACGTGGCAGATACAAGTTCCGGTGAACAAGAAAATCAGACTTGATTTTACCGAGTTCAAGACGGAGACTGGTAAAGATTACTTGCTGATCTACGACACGAGTCACTACGACCAGCCAATCATCGTGTTTGACGGAACAACGTACAAACCGCCACCGTTTACTTCATCCGGGAATGTGCTGCGAGTGAGATTCATCAGTGATGGAGCCACAACTAGGAAAGGATTCAGTTTTAACTACGAGCAAGTCGGTAAATAACACAATTCAATTTCTCAATTTATTTTTCTTGTATGTAAAATTCACGAGAAGTGCGATGGAAAAGTGTTGTTTGT
>CAXHUQ010000863.1:0-28792 GCA_964020085.1 Micromussa lordhowensis | reverse complement strand
AGACGTTGAAATTAATGTATTTAATAAAACAACCCAAAAAAATATAAAACTTATATACCAAAAAAATTGTTAAGTTGTATTGTAAGTCTTGTAAAATAGATGATATTAACTTAAGGTTTATTTATTGTAAATGTTGCTGTACATAATTGACCTCTGTAAAATCAACTGTGTAAATATATTATTGTAGCTTTGGCACTTCATGTTTCTTGTCAGAGATCTAATACAAGTTAAAGTAGCCAATGTTCGAGTACCCCACGGGAACATACAGTGTCATCAGCCTGAATTTTTCCACAGAAGGGAGGACAAGAGATTCTATTGTCAATGTCTGCTTATGCTAGATAAAGTGTGGAGTGTAGAACTTGAAGTAAGCACTGCTGAGTTACTCCATAAGACACTGGGCTTTACTGGGCCCTTTGGACTTGTTTTCGAAACATATATAATAAGATAATGAATGATAAGATAATGAATTGAAGACTTCATCAAAGACTACACTTTCATCCCAACAAGCCTGTTAGGTGATCTCTCACTCTTCAGGGGGATTTTAAAGACAATAATATTCATAACCAGGAAATGAAACTAGAATCTCTTGGCCACCTCTGGAAATATTTAGGCTCATGTCATTATATCACAGGAAAGCCCTTTGCAAGCAATTCCATCAAATTCCATCAAATCCATCAGGTTTAAAATTGTCAATTATATCACAGGAAAGCCCTTTGCAAGCAATTCCATCAAATTCCATCAAATCCATCAGGTTTAAAATTGTCAAATGTCAAATAGTTTTCCGTAAAAAAAAAAACACAACGAACACAACTAGCGGAGCTATTGTAGATGGCCAAAAATACAATAGTTATCTCTTATAGAGTAGGCCAAGTTAAGAGAAAGCTAAGAAAAAAAGAACTATATAAATAAATAAATAAATACATAAGTAAATAAACAAATAAAGAAAGGAATAAATATATCAAAAACAAATAGACGAGGAAGCAACTGTGTGAGGAATAACTGTAATGCCTGCTTTGATATGTGCTTAACTAATAAACATTTCTTTCCTTATTTGATTGCGGAATATTTTTTTTAAATTTGCTAATGATGAATCCCAGGACCTGGGCAATTTAAGGAACTTTTGGTGCGCATTCATTTGCACTAATACTGGTCAGTCCTTAAGAATCTTTTGTCAAGATCAATTTCTATGTAGAGACCTGAACTTGAAGTGCCAGGTTTCAAGCTGAAACGTTGCTTTCCAGTGGACGCCACAACTGACTCCCTGACCCGACTGCATCCACAAACCACCAAGTTCAGGCCAACTCTTAGATCAGATTTCCAGATCAACTAGGTGGCCTTGTCAAGTTTCCTCGCCTTGTTACCCTGCCAAAACAATTACCCCAGTGTTTGTCAACTCACCAAAATAAAATCATGTTTCACAATACAGTTTCCTCCTCTGACTTCCACCGCTGAACTATGAAAGGTTCATACCTGTAGAATGCAGAATCGGCTTAATTCAGCCTGTTTGGGCAGCCTTGAACTGAAAATGAAAAATGAAAGTCAAGGTAAATCCAGTCCAACAGACCCCAAAAGACGTTCCTGGATCAAATTTTGCAGGGTGATTGTATGGTGACTGTATGGTTTGCAAGAAAATTTTTTCACTAGGCGGGCTCGAGAACAAACGTATGTATGTTGGGCAGGTGTACGTGGCAGTAGTTCACCCCCCGTTGGGGGGAGAGGGGAGGGGCGTTTGACTCCAAAGTCAATTGCTTGGGGTGTGAATTTGGTGACTGTATGGTTTTGCAAGAAAATTGGCAGCAAGTCGAGAATAGTTGTGGAGAGGGTGTTTTTTCACTAGGCGGGCTCGAGAACAAACGTATGTATGTTGGGCAGGTGTACGTGGCAGTAGTTCACCCCCCGTTGGGGGGAGAGGGGAGGGGCGTTTGACTCCAAAGTCAATTGCTTGGGGTGTGAATTTGGTGACTGTATGGTTTTGCAAGAAAATTGGCAGCAAGTCGAGAATAGTTGTGGAGAGGGTGTTTTTTCACTAGGCGGGCTCGAGAACAAACGTATGTATGTTGGGCAGGTGTACGTGGCAGTAGTTCACCCCCGTTGGGGGGAGAGGGGAGGGGCGTTTGACTCCAAAGTCAATTGCTTGGGGTGTGAATTTGGTGACTGTATGGTTTTGCAATAATAACGAATAATGTATGGTTTTTATATTGCTACTATTGTGCTTTACCTTCCATATTTTTCTATTGTGATGTATGTGTGTCCGTCCGACCTAAATTATCCTAAACAAATTGTAATGCTGCCTGCCTGCCCCTTTTAAGTTTTCAGTTATTTCAGGCAGCCAGACCCCGTTATATTATTTTATCTCTATCTATTTGAATAATTTATCTGCATGTATGTAAGTTTATGGGGTAAATAAATTGTTGTTTTTGTTGTTACGAACCCTCGACTGTATGTGCCTCGGGTTTGCATAACTGTCTCGAATTCTCCCAGCCCTCCTCGTGTTTACATGAGGCTATATAAAGACGGAAAAAGTGCTCTATTGCTTAAATCGAAAGCAAATTATTACAGGACTATTAAATCTACCTTCCGATTGTGCTATATCATGCGATCCTGCGATGCTGGCATCAGGCAGGTCGTCAAATGGCGGCCAGCTTATCCATCGACGGCCCTCACGAACTTCTCTGCGACTCAAGACATTTTCCTCGGACAGCAAAAAGGGACATTTAGCGCTTTCAGGCGACTGAAATACTAACTAGCCAGCTTCCGTGATCTACAAGAAACACGTCCGCCATTTTGCTTATCAACCTCGTTCCCAGGCAGCGCTCGGAAATATTTGCCTGGAAATTTTTCCGGCCTGGAAAAATGAAATTACCAACTTCCTGATTTTTTATCACAAACTTAAATTGTGGCTTGCTACTGAAATCGATTGGCACAGATCTCAGTTTTTCAAGATTCTCTGACAAAATGATAGAATGCAAGACAGATCTCATCAAGTCACTAAACTGTTTATTGTGTCAATAAATTCTAAGAATGAAATAATACAATGCAATTACAATGCAACACACATCTTATGAGAATTGCCGACTTAATCGGACTTGAGAACCTGCATAACGAAGGCTTATCCCCGACTACCAGTAACGAGTATTATTCTCACGATATCATTCCTACGACTGATTAAACTATTCTGGGAGTACATGTAGTGACTTTCACCACTCAAAACATAAATTGTCGACGTTGGGAGAACATCGGCGTTGATCAAATTCCTTTTCACCTCTTCACACGTTGTTCCTCAGTTCCCACCATGCAATCCGAACGCTCCCTACCGGCTGACTTCGTCCGACGAGTCAAGCTCAGATGAATGAAAAATATTAGCTCGCAATAAAATTCCCTCAATAATATTGTTGCTACAACTGATCAGACTATTCTGGGAATAAAGATAAATTTACACCATAACATTACTGCCATTTTTCCTGCCGTGTATTTCGACCTTCAAATACGACGGGAATTTGCCAGTTAACCAAACTTGATTTGCACAGGTAATCACGCGGTTTCGAGTTCAATTTGGAATCAATTTCAGAAAAGCTGAAAGTGCAAATTAATTCCAAATTGAACGAGAAAAAACCCGTGAAAACACTTGCGCGAAGGATGTTTTGAACTCTCTTCTCAGTGTTTTCATGCGGAATGAGCTGAATTTCCGATGAATTCGAAAGATATATTTAATGCCAAAATTGTCAGAGAATTTTAGTCCTGATCGACAGAAAAAAGCAGTTTGACATCATTCATGATCAAGAAATCACAGCTAAAAACAGACTGGCTTCTCAGACAAAAAGCCAGTTCATAGCACATGTGAGTGACAATTATTCTAATACGTCAATGCAATTCTTCCCACCAGCTGACTTCACCAGAGCAATGCAGATCCGATGAATTCGAAAAGGTAATTTGAATGCCAAAATTGAGCCCGGGCCCCTAAAATTCCATCTCATCATTCCAGACATTTCGATTATTGTTTTCAAAAGACTAAAAACATGCAGACTCACCAGTCAATGTTGAGAGAATTTCAGTCCTGATCAACGGTCTTCCAATAAAATTCCTTCTCACTACTATGTCGACAGTGAATTTCAAGACCAAAAAAATGTTGTGAGGAACTGTCAGCTGGTAAGATAATTCTATTGAACTGCGATGAAGTTTAAAGTTAAAAGTACATGTCAGAGTCTCGTGGCTAGTCATTAATTCAAGTCATTAATTCAAGTTTCCTCAGACAACACGTCAATGCAATTTTTCCCACCAGCTGACTTCACCAGAGCAATGCAGATCCGATGAATTTCGAAAAGGTAATTTGAATGCCAAAATTGAGCCCGGGCCCCTAAAATTCCATCTCATCATTCCAGACATTTCGATTATTGTTTTCAAAAGACTAAAAACATGCAGACTCACCAGTCAATGTTGAGAGAATTTCAGTCCTGATCAACGGTCTTCCAATAAAATTCCTTCTCACTACTATGTCGACAGTGAATTTCAAGACCAAAAAAATGTTGTGAGGAACTGTCAGCTGGTAAGATAATTCTATTGAACTGCGATGAAGTTTAAAGTTAAAAGTACATGTCAGAGTCTCGTGGCTAGTCATTAATTCAAGTCATTAATTCAAGTTTCCTCAGACAACACGTCAATGCAATTTTTCCCACCAGCTGACTTCACCAGAGCAATGCAGATCCGATGAATTTCGAAAAGGTAATTTGAATGCCAAAATTGAGCCCGGGCCCCTAAAATTCCATCTCATCATTCCAGACATTTCGATTATTGTTTTCAAAAGACTAAAAACATGCAGACTCACCAGTCAATGTTGAGAGAATTTCAGTCCTGATCAACGGTCTTCCAATAAAATTCCTTCTCACTACTATGTCGACAGTGAATTTCAAGACCAAAAAAATGTTGTGAGGAACTGTCAGCTGGTAAGATAATTCTATTGAACTGCGATGAAGTTTAAAGTTAAAAGTACATGTCAGAGTCTCGTGGCTAGTCATTAATTCAAGTTTCCTCAGACAACACGTCAATGCAATTTTTCCCACCAGCTGACTTCACCATAGCAATGCAGATCCGATGAATTTCGAAAAGGTAATTTGAATGCCAAAATTGAGCCCGGGCCCCTAAAATTCCATCTCATCATTCCAGACATTTCGATTATTGTTTTCAAAAGACTAAAAACATGAGGACTCACCAGTCAATGTTGAGAGAATTTCAGTCCTGATCAACGGTCTTCCAATAAAATTCCTTCTCACTACTATGTCGACAGTGAATTTCAAGACCAAAAAAATGTTGTGAGGAACTGTCAGCTGGTAAGATAATTCTATTGAACTGCGATGAAGTTTAAAGTTAAAAGTACATGTCAGAGTCTCGTGGCTAGTCATTAATTCAAGTCATCAATTCAAGTTTCCTCAGACAACACGTCAATGCAATTTTTCCCACCAGCTGACTTCACCAGAGCAATGCAGATCCGATGAATTTCGAAAAGGTAATTTGAATGCCAAAATTGAGACCGGGCCCCTAAAATTCCATCTCATCATTCCAGACATTTCGATTATTGTTTTCAAAAGACTAAAAACATGAGGACTCACCAGTCAATGTTGAGAGAATTTCAGTCCTGATCAACGGTCTTCCAATAAAATTCCTTCTCACTACTATGTCGACAGTGAATTTCAAGACCAAAAAAATGTTGTGAGGAACTGTCAGCTGGTAAGATAATTCTATTGAACTGCGATGAAGTTTAAAGTTAAAAGTACATGTCAGAGTCTCGTGGCTAGTCATTAATTCAAGTCATTAATTCAAGTTTCCTCAGACAACACGTCAATGCAATTTTTCCCACCAGCTGACTTCACCAGAGCAATGCAGATCCGATGAATTTCGAAAAGGTAATTTGAATGCCAAAATTGAGCCCGGGCCCCTAAAATTCCATCTCATCATTCCAGACATTTCGATTATTGTTTTCAAAAGACTAAAAACATGAGGACTCACCAGTCAATGTTGAGAGAATTTCAGTCCTGATCAACGGTCTTCCAATAAAATTCCTTCTCACTACTATGTTGACAGTGAATTTCAAGACCAAAAAAATGTTGTGAGGAACTGTCAGCTGGTAAGATAATTCTATTGAACTGCGATGAAGTTTAAAGTTAAAAGTACATGTCAGAGTCTCGTGGCTAGTCATTAATTCAAGTCATTAATTCAAGTTTCCTCAGACAACACGTCAATGCAATTTTTCCCACCAGCTGACTTCACCAGAGCAATGCAGATCCGATGAATTTCGAAAAGGTAATTTGAATGCCAAAATTGAGCCCGGGCCCCTAAAATTCCATCTCATCATTCCAGACATTTCGATTATTGTTTTCAAAAGACTAAAAACATGAGGACTCACCAGTCAATGTTGAGAGAATTTCAGTCCTGATCAACGGTCTTCCAATAAAATTCCTTCTCACTACTATTTCGACAAAAAAATGTTTTGAGGAACTGTCAGCTGGTAAGATAATTCTATTGAACTGCGATGAAGTTTAAAGTTAAAAGTACATGTCAGAGTCTAGTGGCTAGTCATCTGTGAGGGATTTGTGAATAGATCGCAAGCTGTTATTCAAACGATAAAGTCCCACTTTATTCCTGACAGGTGTCATTTCCACGGGTACGAGACAAGCGACATCTTCGATCCACTGTTCTCCATCTAATTCAAGTTTGAAATAGTTCTTGTAGGCTTTGTACCACAGCAGAGAAGCCTTACCATTTGCTAAGAAAGCATGGACCTGTCCAATCAAAATTTTGGGACTTCTCAGTGTGCTGTCTTCTTCAATCAGTCCTACAAATTGGGCCAGCTTTATGTTGGTAGTAGCTGGTGGCTGCACATGAGAAGTGTCAGTGGCTGTGGTTTCCATCACGCCTGGATTAGAGACAACGTCCTGGGCATATTCTCTTGCTACGCGAACAGCGCATTCTTTCCTTTCGTTGGCTGTTCGTCTATCGTATGTTTTCTCAGCCTGTTTCCTGGAATGACCTAAAGCAGAAGCCAGCGAAGCTTTGAGGGCATCTGAAGCGTCACTATTGAAAAAACAAAACACACCGCAATAAGCGTGGATGTTGCAGCTTGCATTTCTAGGAAATGTTTGTTCCATCATTTGTTTTTGACGCATCTGTCCTCTTACTGATGGTAGCTAAGTTCACTTTGACAATGTTGTGACGAAATTATCCGTCTATTACATTTGTATGAGCTACGCAGTTTTTCTCGTTCAATTTGAAGTTAATCTGCAGGAGTGAGTTTTTCAAAAGGGTGAGATTGCATGAGCCACTTAGGGTAATGCAAGTTCATTGCAAATTGAAAAAGACAAAGCATACGACTACTTAATAATGATATAAACATGCACGTGAAAACTTTCTCTTTTCTTTCAGCCAATAAGCGATAAACTCTAGTTCTGAAGCTTGTTGTGATGAAAATCTCCTAACCCTAAACAAAAGTGTACACTTTCTTCATGTTGGGCTTTCTACAAATAAAGAAGTCAACTATTCAATACTTACTCTCTGCCATAAGCCCAGGTCACAAATGAACTCCGAATCATGTTGATGGATACCACAGTCCCTGTCAGTTTCTGGAAAAGGTTCTTAATGTGGCTTGAAAAGGAGGAACTGCTAAACATTGCTCCATTTCTGTTCTGCAATGAAGCAAATAGAACCAAAGTTAGGGTGAATGTTGTTGTTTGTACATCTCAAGGAGAATGAGTGTAAGGACAATTCACCCCCAAGTGGGGTTAAGAAATACTGACATTCACCCCTGAATTTTGAAAGATTCATTCCTGTGGAATGAAGAATCGGGTAAATTCACCCGTCTAGACTGCCGAGAATGCTAATTTGAACTAAACCACCCCACAACTGAAAATGAAAATGAAACTCCGAGGCAATGTACCCCAACACAACCCAAAAAACATTCCTGCATCAAATTTGGCAGGGTGATTGGCCTTTATTACAAGTCCCCAACTTTTATTTTGAGGGTGAATGCGTGGTTTTTGGAGGTGACTTCAGGATTCTTGAAGATAAATCCCAGAAACTTGGCCACAGTTGCTCCAATAGCAGGGTTAGGGTTTAGATTTCTAGTAGAATCGGGGGTGAATTTGCCCTTTTAATCACACCTAATGGATTGACAGCAAGTTACTGCATTATAGCTTGAGACTACTTACCAGAAGCAAGATGTCGCCACTTTCTTTGCCAACCAATTGGGGACGGTGATTGTTCACAAAGTCGAGGAGTATTTTGCACAGCTCATGATCTGTCTATGGTCAGAAGAAAATGGTATGGATGAGTTTCCCTTTAAGTGCAACATCTTAGGAAGTATCGTGATATCATTAGAAAAATAATCACAGCATATGGGACTATGAAACAACTACTGGTTTATCCCAGAGAGAGAGAGAAAAAGAAACAAAAAACAACTGAATATTCGTACTAAATATCTGCTGCATTGTCTTACCTTCAGAGTAAGCTCCTGGCGGCCAAAGAACTTTGCAGTCTTATAGTTGTGGAAGTAAAGCGTGACCTCTTCTGATCCCTTCACCAAGAGGACATTCTTATCTTTGACCTGCGCAGGATGAAATTGTTGCCAGTTGGTTTGAATCTCTAGCGTGCGAACTTCGACGCCGCGGCCCGGCGGAATGAAAACATACATTGCCAAGATAACCAAGTCGCAGCATTCCCGGGCCTTATCTCTTTTGTTGACAGCCATCTCAAAGTAATCTCTCTGCACGCTGCACGCATTCACAATCTGTTCCCTGCAAAATGTTGCATAGTGATATTAGGCTGCAGTTATTCATACATGTAGGTTTCAGACATGGATACACAGAGGGTAGAGAGGACTACTCTATCCTCTTTTAAAATTAAATGACAAAGAAGTGAAACGTTTTTCAACAAAGTCTCAAGAGTTGGTTAATTTTCAATTCACTAAATTCTAATTACCCTCTGATGACAATCAGTAAGGTTTATACTGTTTACAATGTCAAAAATAGCTTTTAGTTAGAAACACGCACTTCCAAGTTTACAAAACATGTTTCGGATAATCAACATCCGTCGTCAGTTGCGAATACAGTTGCAGTGTCAAAAAATTACAACGAAAGTGTTAAATTGACATGGCCTCCTTAATTTTCAGTTGAAAGGACGCAGAGGTACTGTCAAGGATGGAAAAGGCATTCTCTCAGCACAAAGTTCTGCATGTTTTTGAGTCATAACTGTGCGAGTTCTTATGTGTGTTTCTACCTAAAAGTTATTTCATGTCTGTTGCCATTTGGCTTGGCCGTACGTTTTCGCAGGACAGGTGACACGTTAAAACTGCATGACAAGCTCTCCTGTCACCCAACACAAAGCAGTAAAATAATATTACTAGCGCTTACCAGTCAAGCCAACGGTTCAGAAGCGTCAGCTCTTCCTTAGTTTGAGGACGTTCGACATCGCCTTGACGCTGTAGAAGTGTTGCCTGTGTTCTTAGCTGCTTAATGACAGGGATGTCCTGGTAAACGGGTGCGCTCTCCCGGTGAAGGAATTTCGCAGGATACAGAAGCGAAGAGCAGTGGTTGGATATGGTGGCAGCTGACAAATTTCGTTGGTCCTGCAAAAGGAGAGAGAGAGAGAGAGAGAGAAAAAAAGCATTACACTGTTTATCAAGATTCAGGAAGTAGCCCTGAACAGTCAGTCGAAAACAATAACTAACAAGCTTTAATGGAAGAGGACGATTATGTTGGCACATCTTTTCTAATCGATAAATTTCAAAATAAATACTCAAAATAGCTTTGTCTAATTGCGATTTCTATTTCATCCATTTATTCATTTACCTACTTATTTACCTACTTATTTATTTATTTATTTATTTATTTGCTAGACGTGCATTTGTTTCATCTCTTTACTGGTATGTAACACTAACATTTGATTTACTCTTTAAACAGTCTTACTCGCTACCCGCCTAGATTAGCCTCAGCTATTTGCGGGTTAGCGTTGTTTTTGTAAAATTTTGTTGATTTAATAATAAACTTGAACTTGAACTTGAAACTTGAAAATAACTATCAAGTACAGCAAAGAAAAAGGCCACAGCAGCAAAGCCAAGGTCCAAGATTTGGATGAAAAATTACAGAGCTGTACCAAAAATTGCGAAAATGACCCGTCGAAAGAAAACCTTGAAGAACTGGAATGTTTACAAGCAACAAGTATTTCTTAAATTTAGAAAAATCAAATAAGAAAAAAAAGCTGTGTACGGAAAATTGTTACAGGTGACGGAACAATTACAGCTAATCCCATGTTGTGCAAATCGAAATTGTAACAATGCAATAAGATTGTTTGGATTATTTCCCTGAGTAACAATAGGTTCCGGGTCTAAGTCGATATCACCTGAAGTAAATAACTTTGCCCTTGAAGCACAATAGCTATGATTTCATTTCTTACACTTCATATTGAACAACATGTACAAGTTCATCATCAAAGACAACTGACACTTGAGCGGCCCTTTTATGTTTCGCAGTTCTTGTTTTGAAAACAAACACAATCAAGAGCAAAATACAACTTTCACCCTTTTGCACGAGTGATTCCAACTGGTTTACATATACACATATTTCTGGTTTTGAGATAAAATTTTTTCTAATGCTGATCACTGTCAGTGGTAAATAAGTTCAGAATTTTCTTCCACGGTAATCTCGATGGTAGAATTGGGCATTCCGCAAAGTTTGGAAAAGTCAATATCAATTGGTTTACCGTCGACATATTGATTTGTTTACATCTGAGCGAGTGACACATATTCTGCCCCCTAACAATTAGTCGTTTCTACGCTCCGCGTATCCACGACTAAAAAAAAATATTTTTGTTCAGTAAACATGCCTTAAACTGTTACAAGCTCAATTTTGTGGTCAAAAAAATGCAGGGCTCGACTCGTACACCGGGAAGTACGGTTTTAACAAGAATAACAATAGTTGTAAATATCACTTTTTAGAAGTGAAATTTTGACCTCACGTACTTGCAGGAAAACAAATTCTGCAGTCAATAAGATGAATTCACGCATCAGATACTGTAATCGATATACCCTGAAACACGACTGTGTCTGGCGTGCAAATTTCAGGCTGAAACGTTCGTTGAACTTTACAGTATGAACTGATTCCACAAATTTTTATAACGGAAACTGTGGTAGTTTCCGTTCAGAAAACACAATCTTTCTGAAGACTTTAGTCTCCTTTGAGCAGATGTTTACAAATGGATTTCAAAACTAGAAACATAAATGACACGTCACAACATGGCCGCTCAATTTCGGCCCAGTTCCCACGCAAACGTCAAAAAATTCATTACACGTCACCTTGAGAAAATCCAGATAAGATTCCAACAGAGACTGACGTAGGAAGACGTCGGGTTGCAGTATCACACCAGGGCGAGACCTCAAGAATCCAAGAAAGCCTAAGGGCATGAAAAGGGAAAATCAATTCGTTTGCACATCGTAAAATCGTTAAATTATTGAACAACACTGTGCGAGCGAAATAACTCAGACAATAAACTCACATAATATTCTTTCCTGGGTTTTCTGGTATGTCGATGTTGCCAAAGGTCTTGCTTGTCTTTCCAGCTGGACTGGACGAGTGAAGAAGGTTTTCAGTTCGCGCAGAAATGTCTGCATTTCCAGCGGCAATTGTCCAATGTCCAATGCATATGACTGTTTGCGAAGTTTGAATTCGGTCATGGGTACGACGCAGTTGCTTTCTTCTTCTGTTGATTCTTCTGGTTTTTCTTCTGTTGATTCTTCTGGATTTTCTGGTGATTCTTCTGGTTTTTCTGGTGATTCTTCTGCTGTCGTTTCTTCTGTGCACGTGGTTGCTCCTTCTTCGATCAGATCGTCGCAATCAACGTCTGTTTCTGTCTGCAACATGAAATTGCTCGTGCGTGGCCTCTTAGAAGGCGTTTGGAGCTGAATATCGGATTCATCTGAGCTCGACTCGTCTGAAGAAGTCAGCCGGTAGGAAACGATGGACTGCATGGCGCCGAGGGAAGAGGTGAAAAAGATCGAAGTTCACAGAGTTTTTCGTGGTCATTCGGTCAAAACAGAGATCCATTGACGAAATGGCTGACGGGAATTTTTTCATTCTCGTTCCCATATCCCTTTTTGAGGCCTCTAACCCAGGAGAGCTGGAAACTAGCAAAGGATCCAGCTCTTGTGGAGTGGGAAGAATTCAATTGTCAGCTCTCAGGCAATAATTCTAGCTTTTTTTTTGACCGAAACGTCGCTTTCTGTTATGTAAGGCGGGTATTTTAAGCTTTCGAGTGCAAATATTTTGAAGCCAATATTGTCCACTTTTCATGCATTTCTCACTTTACCAAACAAAGCTTTAAAGCGCGAAAAAGGTACCCTTTTTTCAGGTTGAAGCGATCTCTTTAAAAGCGCGGAAAAGGTACCTTATTCTGCGGTTAAAAATCTTTTTTTTTTCTTAAAAGGTACCTTTTTTAACTTTTCAACTAATCGACTCGCATTAACAAATAAGGTAACAATTTTGCATTTGTTCTATGAGAAATAAATGCAGAAAGTTTATTTTTCTGCTCTTTTCAATTAGCAGAGTTGATCTTTTTGTAAAAAAAGCAGAATTGCCGGAATCATTCTATGACTGACCGCTGCGTATTTTGTTAGTCCACAAGGGAAGTCATAGTGGACTCACAAAAAAAATTCTAATTAACTCTGGTTTCGTTCGATTTTTCTGAAATTTTAACACAATAAAGATGGATTGCTAAGAAACATATTTAGTCTTTGCCGATGTATAGTAGCTATTAACTCTAAAGAGATATATCGCTTCGAAGTCGGTGATTTGAAGTCGTTGGATTCGAACGAAGAGAATACTAAATACGCTAAAAAGGTGTTGAGTGAGGGCTATGGACTCAGTGAAAGGTTCCAGCAATTCTACTTTTCTAGAAAAAGATCAACTCTTCCACTTGAAAAGAGCAGAAAATTTAACTTTCCGCATTAATTTTTAGCGATCTCTTTAAAAGCGCGGAAAAGGTACCTTATTCTGCGGTTAAAAACGTTCCTGGATGAAAAGCGGACAATATTGACGCTAAAATATTTTCATCCGAAAGCTTAAAATGCCCGCTTTTTTTTTCTTACCTTCGTACAGGTGACTAACAAGAAAACGTACAACAGAAGGTCCTAATACTGAAATGTTGAACAGCGATATTTAAACAAGTGCTCAGTTATAAGGTAAAGTTTCGCACTTGTGAAATGATGGTACACGTTCTGTCTGTGTGTCCTGTCCTTTGGATTGTTACTAGAAATCGCTCTGAATTCTTCTAAAGTATATAACTATGCGTTATATGACCGGTTTACAAAATTCAATTGGTAATTGTATCATAGAAAAAACGCGCTTCGAATAGTCATGTTTTGCTTATCATGGAATACGTCTAAGTGTCCTACTTTGAAACACGCGAGTAACTTTCCTTGTGAAATATTTAACTTAAGCACTTCATATTAGGCAGGCGATAACGATGAACAGTTCTAAACAAGTACTGGGAATTTTGTTGTCAAACTTTAAAAAATGAGGAAGATAGAGCATTCTGAAAATGTCTTATGAAAACTTGACGATATTTAGGGCATGCGCAGTACTTTATCAAAGACAGTGACAACTTCTGCGTATATTGAATAGGTAAATATCATGCACAGTTTTTCTGTTTCAAAGCATTTGTCAATTGCTCTACGATTTTCAAAGTTACGACTATCGTAAAATAAGAAGAAATGTATGAAAAAATTCGGTACATGCGCAGTAACGACAAATTCAACGTACGCGCCTCAAATTGTGCACACTGTAAACTTAGACAGAAACAAACAACTTGTGTAAATTTTGTAGTAAAACGTTAAAAACACATGAAAAGGCAGTATTTTGAAATTTTAAGACAATGTATTGGAAAATTACGATGTTTAGAGCATGCGCAGTAACTACCAATTGAACGTACGAACATGAAATTGTGCACACTGTAAACTTAGACACAGGCAAACAACTTGTATAAATTTTGTGGTTAAAAAGTAAAAACACACGAAAATATAATACTTTGAAATTTGAAGAGAATGTATGGGGAAATGTTTATTGAAAAATGCAGCACATGCGCAGTAATGACCAATTGAACGTACGAAAATGACATTATACACACTGTAAACTTCGACACAGACAAACAACTTGTATAAATTTTGTGGCTAAAAGGTAAAAAGACACGGAAATATAATACTTTGAAATTTTAAGACAATCGATGGGAAAGTGTTTGCGCGGGAACTGTTGTGTGCACATTCCACGTTCCGTTCTTATAGGATTTAAAATGCTTACAAGGGGGAACAAACTCTTAATTGTGCAAGGAATAAGTCTTACCCGTCCAAGGAGCGAATTTTCTGATTCAGAAGTGCAGCTTATGCGAAATAAATTGAAATCGAGTTCGGCAATTTCAAGTGTTCGCCGCGCGCGTGAATTTTGTAAAATGAGCATAGTTAACTCGAAGTGTAATATTTCCTCTAAAAAGCAGGTATACAACTATATTCTTCCGTATAAGCAAACCCTACAGAATCTAGTACACTGAAAATCTGAATTCTCTTTTCAAGTATACACTATAACTGTGTACTGAAATGTTGAACAGCCATATTTAAACAAGTGCTCAGTTATAAGGTGAAGTTTCGCACTTGTGAAATGATGGTACACGTTCTGTCTGTGTGTCCTGTCCTTTGGATTGTTACTAGAAATCGCTCTGAATTCTTCTAAAGTATATAACTATGCGTTATATGACCGGTTTACAAAATTCAATTGGTAATTGTATCATAGAAAAAACGCGCTTCGAATAGTCATGTTTTGCTTATCATGGAATACGGCTAAGTGTCCTACTTTGAAACACGCGAGTAACTTTCCTTGTGAAATATTTAACTTAAGCACTTCATATTAGGCAGGCGATAACGATGAACAGTTCTAAACAAGTACTGGGAATTTTGTTGTCAAACTTTAAAAAATGAGGAAACGCGGAAGCGCGGAAACGCGGAAACGCGGAAGCTCATAGACATAAATTCTCACCGGAGTGTACATTTTCGAAATCCGAGTAGATACATATACAGTCATACCTCTATCACACGTACACCGAAAGGACAGAGCGAGGTGTCCCTATTTGAGAGGTTTCTATTTTGCAGGTCATTATTATAATCACATCTCTTAAACGAAAATGGTGATCTATCATTTCAATTTTATTTTCCGAAACAGTGCTTGGTAGAGAACATTCAGGTAAATTTTCAAAAAAACTCATCGCTAAATTTTATTTCTCAGGAATCACCTTAAATGGCGCCGAGTGGATCCCTTAGGCAAAAGTTTTGACTAATTAACTCTGGTTTCGTTCGATTTTTCTGAAATTTTAACACAATAAAGATGGATTGCTAAGAAACATATTTAGTCTTTGCCGATGTATAGTAGCTATTAACTCTAAAGAGATATATCGCTTCGAAGTCGGTGATTTGAAGTCGTTGGATTCGAACGAAGAGAATACTAAATACGCTAAAAAGGTGTTGAGTGAGGGCTATGGACTCAGTGAAAGGTTCCAGCAATTCTACTTTTCTAGAAAAAGATCAACTCTTCCACTTGAAAAGAGCAGAAAATTTAACTTTCCGCATTAATTTTTAGCGATCTCTTTTAAGACAATCGATGGGAAAGTGTTTGCGCGGGAACTGTTGTGTGCACATTCCACGTTCCGTTCTTATAGGATTTAAAATGCTTACAAGGGGGAACAAACTCTTAATTGTGCAAGGAATAAGTCTTACCCGTCCAAGGAGCGAATTTTCTGATTCAGAAGTGCAGCTTATGCGAAATAAATTGAAATCGAGTTCGGCAATTTCAAGTGTACGGCGCGCGCGTGAATTTTGTAAAATGAGCATAGTTAACTCGAAGTGTAATATTTCCTCTAAAAAGCAGGTATACAACTATATTCTTCCAGTATAAGCAAACCCTACAGAATCTAGTACACTGAAAATCTGAATTCTCTTTTCAAGTATACACTATAACTGTGTACTGAAATGTTGAACAGCGATATTTAAACAAGTACTCAGTTATAAGGTGAAGTTTCGCACTTGTGAAATGATGGTACACGTTCTGTCTGTGTGTCCTGTCCTTTGGATTGTTACTAGAAATCGCTCTGAATTCTTCTAAAGTATATAACTATGCGTTATATGACCGGTTTACAAAATTCAATTGGTAATTGTATCATAGAAAAAACGCGCTTCGAATAGTCATGTTTTGCTTATCATGGAATACGGCTAAGTGTCCTACTTTGAAACACGCGAGTAACTTTCCTTGTGAAATATTTAACTTAAGCACTTCATATTAGGCAGGCGATAACGATGAACAGTTCTAAACAAGTACTGGGAATTTTGTTGTCAAACTTTAAAAAATGAGGAAACGCGGAAGCGCGGAAACGCGGAAGCTCATAGACATAAATTCTCACCGGAGTGTACATTTTCGAAATCCGAGTAGATACATATACAGTCATACCTCTATCACACGTACACCGAAAGGACAGAGCGAGGTGTCCCTATTTGAGAGGTTTCTATTTTGCAGGTCATTATTATAATCACATCTCTTAAACGAAAATGGTGATCTATCATTTTAATTTTATTTTCCGAAACAGTGCTTGGTAGAGAACATTCAGGTAAATTTTCAAAAAAAATCATCGCTAAATTTTATTTCTCAGGAATCACCTTAAATGGCGCCGAGTGGATCCCTTAGGCAAAAGTTTTGACTAGATGATGGGATGCAAAAGAGAGAAAACACTTATTTGCGCTAATATTCAAGTCATTACTGCACTTTTCAATAACATGCGGACTCTAAAACATTTTTAGAGCATGGCATAATGGCTCATAGCCCATGATCGCTAAGCCAATGAAAACTCTTGAATATTAAATTATTTGCAGATAAAAAATACTAAAAAGGCAAACTGTCAGAATCAAACAAGACTCTTCAGGGGATTTAATGACAATAATATTCATAACCATGCTTTATATACTATAAAATTTACATAATTACCATTTGAAATGTCTAAATGGCAAGGTTTGGGCTAGAGGCTTAAGATAAAATTCGGTAAATGCTGAAAGGTTTTCAATGGCGGTGCGCAGCACGATGTAATGAGCCGAAGGGGATTCCCCTGGATGGGTTTTGATGGTTCCAAAAGCCTTGTCAGGCTTGGCATTGCCATTGACAACCCAATTAGCAATTTCTTCTTATATATATAGAAATATATAAAGGTAGAATAAACAGAAGAAGATGCGAACTTTTCTCTTTGTGGTCTTTAATACATGGACGTTTCGCCCGTTCGGGCTTCTTCAGCACTTACAAAATCGATACTTGGATGTTGGTTAACCAACATCGTTTACACATCTATAGAAAAATATAAATATAAAAATATAAAAACATATATGTATATACACACATATAACTTAACTTAACTTATTATATTAAATTATTTCCAGATAAAAAATAACTGTCAGAATCAAACTAGTTTGTTATTCAGTTGGAGCTAAAGAAAATTTTAAGCCCAACAGGGTTTTATGTTCTAATATCTATAGGAGTGTGGCTAATTTTGGATACCTATTTGGCGTTCCTGGCCCTTAATCCAAGGGAAGTTGATGGGGTGTGGTTTCTTTGTACTTGTATCCATAGTATCAAGTCAGTCTGACTTGTGCTGAGTGAAGAACATGCTATATACTTAGTAGAATTAGCATAGCTTTCAGGCATTGACTATGATTTTAAGGCAGTTTAGTGTCCAATGATTGAGGCAATATTTAAATAAACAATAAACTTATTTGATTGTACCATTACTACTTGGATAACCCAGTAACTCTAGAGCTGAGACAAAAGTCCCGACTTGTGGAAGGGATGCCGCTTTCCGGTGGATGTCACAAATGATTCCCTGACAACTCAAGAACAGGATCCATCCACAAAGACCAAGTTCCGGAATCAACTTACTAACTCTTGGTTTAGATTTCCAGATCACCAGTAGGAGACCTTCTTTGTCAAGCTTCCATGCCACACCCTGTCAAAACAAGACCTCAAAACCAGAGAGATATCACAGTTGTCAGGATTTGACTATCATTATTGTACAACGAAATTTATTTAGTTGATAAAATCCTTTCAGACATCACATCAACTATAAATAAAAGCTAACATAAAAAATATATCTATATGTACATATGCATAACTTAAATAAAAGTAGCTGTATCAAGGTAACAAGATAAATGAATGAAAATTTATAATTAATATTTATTGAGGCAATTTCTTGCAAAGGGCTTTCATGTGATATGATGTCATCAGCCTGAATTTTTCCACAGAAGGGAGGACAAGAGATTCTATTGTCAATTTCTGCTTATGCTAGATCAAGTGTGGAGTGTAGAACTTGAAGTAAGCACTGCTGAGTTACTCCATAAGACACTGGGCTTTACTGGGCCCGTTGGACATGGTTGGACCTGGTTTTCGAAACATATATAATAAGATAATGAATGATAAGATAATGAATTGAAGACTTCATCAAAGACTACACTTTCATCCCAACAAGCCTGTTAGGTGATCTCTCACTCTTCAGGGGGATTTTAGAGACAATAATATTCATAGCCATGCTTTATACACTATACAATTTACATACCGGTAATTACTGTTGCAGAGAATTTGAAATGTCTAAATATTTAAATAAACAATAAACTTATTTGATTGTACCATTACTACTTGGATAACCCAGTAACTCTAGAGCTGAGACATGCCAAAAGTCCCGACTTGCGGAAGGGATGCCGCTTTCCGGTGGAGGTCACAAATGATTCCCTGACAACTCAAGAACAGGATCCATCCACAAAGACCAAGTTCCGGAATCAACTTACCAACTCTTGGTTTACATTTCCAGATCACCAGTAGGAGACCTTCTTTGTCAAGCTTCCATACCACACCCTGTCAAAACAAGACCTCAAAACCAGAGAGATATCACAGTTGTCAGGATTTGACTATCATTATTGTACAACTAAATTTATTTAGTTGATAAAATCCTTTCAGACATCACATCAACTATAAATAAAAGCTAACATAAAAAATATATATATATGTACATATGCATAACTTAAATAAAAGTAGCTGTATCAAGGTAACAAGATAAATGAATGAAAATTTATAATTAATATTTATTGAGGCAATTTCTTGCAAAGGGCTTTCATGTGATATGATGTCATCAGCCTGAATTTTTCCACAGAAGGGAGGACAAGAGATTCTATTGTCAATTTCTGCTTATGCTAGATCAAGTGTGGGTGTAGAACTTGAAGTAAGCACTGCTGAGTTACTCCATAAGACACTGGGCTTTACTGGGCCCGTTGGACATGGTTGGACCTGGTTTTCGAAACATATATAATAAGATAATGAATGATAAGATAATGAATTGAAGACTTCATCGAAGACTACACTTTCATCCCAACAAGCCTGTTAGGTGATCTATCACTCTTCAGGGGGATTTTAAAGACAATAATATTCATAGCCATGCTTTGTACACTATACAATTGACATACCGGTAATTACTGCCGCAGAGAATTTGAAATGTCTAAATATTTAAATAAACAATAAACTCATTTGATTGTACCATTACTACTTGGATAACTTAGTAACTCTAGAGCTGATACATGCAAAAACTCCCGACTTGTGGAAGGGATACCGCTTTCCGGTGGATGTCACAAATGATTCCCTGACAACTCAAGAACAGGATCCATCCACGAAGACCAAGTTCCGGAATCAACTTCCCAACTCTTGGGTTAGATTTCCAGATCACCACTAGGAGGCCTTCTTTGTCAAGCTTCCTTGCCATACTCTGTCAAAACAAGACCTCAAAACCAGAGAGATAGCACAGTTGTCAGGATTTGACTATGATTAAGACAGTTTAGTGTGCTATTATTGTACAACTACATTTATTTAGTTGATAAAATCCTTTCAGACATCACATCAACAATAAATAAAAGCTAACATAAAAAATATATCTATACGTACATATGCATAACTTACATAAAAGTAAATATATCAAGGTAGCAAGATAAATGAATGAAAATTTATAATTAATATTATAATTATAATTATATTGAGGCAATTGATTGCAAAGGGCTTTCATGTGATATGATACCATGAGCCTGAATTTTTCCAAGACCAATAATTTCTATAAGACCAAGTGTCTTATAGAGTAACTTAAGCAGTGCTTACCTGAAGTTATACACTCCAAACTTTATATAGCATAACCAGGAAATGAAACTAGAATCTCTTGGCCACCTGTGGAAATATTTAGGCTCATGTCATCATATCACAGGAAAGCCCTTTGCAAGCAATTGCATCAATAATGGCACACTAGACAGCCTTTAAATCATAGTCAATGCCTGAAAACTGTGCTATCTCTACCTAGTATATAGCATGTTCTCCACTCAGCACAAGTCAAAGCCACTTGATACTAGGCATAAGAGTACAAAGAAACCACACCCAAACACCTTCACTTGGATTACGGGACAGGAACTCCAAATAGATATCCAAAATTAGGCACACTCCTGGAGATATTAGTACATAAAACCCTGTTGGGCTTAAAATTTTAATTTGGCTTCAACTTAATAACAAACTAGTTTGATTCTGACAGTTTTGCATATTTCTGATATACAACCCCAACCTCTGTCGAGAAAAGTCAAAGTCAAATTGAAATTGAAATCCAAAAAATCGAAATGGCTTAATCAAGTCAAGCTGGTTTGATAAAGTTTACAGACGAAAATAACTTAATAGCACCATATTAACAGACCCCATTTTCAAAACTCCAGGTAGATATAGATATATGTATTATAATAAGATAATGAATTGAAGACTTCATCAAAAACTACACTTTCATCCCAACAAGCCTGTTCCGTGATCTCTCACTCTTCAGGGGGATTTTAAAGACAATAATATTCATAGCCATGCTTTATACACTATAAAATTTACATACCACTAATTACTGTTGCAGAGAATTTGAAATGTCTAAATATTTAAATAAATGATAAACTAAGACATTTCTTAACTCTGGACTTAAAAATATTCTCATTTGTTCCATCAGGTGACATCTATAACAGCCTCAAGTGAGAAATCAGTCTTATAAAGTGTCATTTGGAGTGGCTCGACTAACAAAATGGCTATCAACTTGAAGTGCCAGCTTTCAAGCTGAAACGTTGCTTTCCAGTGGACGCCACAACTGATTCCCTGACCCGGATGCATCCACAAACAACCAAGTTCAGGCCAACTCTTAGATCAGATTTCCAGATCAATTAGGTGGCCTTGTCAAGTTTCCTCGCCTTGTTACCCTGCCAAAACAATTACCCCAGTTTGTCAACTCACCAAAATAAAATCATGTTTCACAATACAGTTTCCTCCTCTGACTTCCACCGCTGAACTATGAAAGGTTCATACCTGTAGAATGCAGAATCGGCTTAATTCAGCCTGTTTGGGCAGCCTTGAACTGAAAATGAAAAATGAAAGTCAAGGTAAATCCAGTCCAACAGACCCAAAAGACGTTCCTGGATCAAATTTTGCAGGGTGATTGTATGGTGACTGTATGGTTTGCAAGAAAATTTTTTCACTAGGCGGGCTCGAGAACAAACGTATGTATGTTGGGCAGGTGTACGTGGCAGTAGTTCACCCCCCGTTGGGGGGAGAGGGGAGGGGCGTTTGACTCCAAAGTCAATTGCTTGGGGTGTGAATTTGGTGACTGTATGGTTTTGCAAGAAAATTGGCAGCAAGTCGAGAATAGTTGTGGAGAGGGTGTTTTTTCACTAGGCGGGCTCGAGAACAAACGTATGTATGTTGGGCAGGTGTACGTGGCAGTAGTTCACCCCCCGTTGGGGGGAGAGGGGAGGGGCGTTTGACTCCAAAGTCAATTGCTTGGGGTGTGAATTTGGTGACTGTATGGTTTTGCAAGAAAATTGGCAGCAAGTCGAGAATAGTTGTGGAGAGGGTGTTTTTTCACTAGGCGGGCTCGAGAACAAACGTATGTATGTTGGGCAGGTGTACGTGGCAGTAGTTCACCCCCCGTTGGGGGGAGAGGGGAGGGGCGTTTGACTCCAAAGTCAATTGCTTGGGGTGTGAATTTGGTGACTGTATGGTTTTGCAATAATAACGAATAATGTATGGTTTTTATATTGCTACTATTGTGCTTTACCTTCCATATTTTTCTATTGTGATGTATGTGTGTCCGTCCGACCTAAATTATCCTAAACAAATTGTAATGCTGCCTGCCTGCCCCTTTTAAGTTTTCAGTTATTTCAGGCAGCCAGACCCCGTTATATTATTTTATCTCTATCTATTTGAATAATTTATCTGCATGTATGTAAGTTTATGGGGTAAATAAATTGTTGTTTTTGTTGTTACGAACCCTCGACTGTATGTGCCTCGGGTTTGCATAACTGTCTCGAATTCTCCCAGCCCTCCTCGTGTTTACATGAGGCTATATAAAGACGGAAAAAGTGCTCTATTGCTTAAATCGAAAGCAAATTATTACAGGACTATTAAATCTACCTTCCGATTGTGCTATATCATGCGATCCTGCGATGCTGGCATCAGGCAGGTCGTCAAATGGCGGCCAGCTTATCCATCGACGGCCCTCACGAACTTCTCTGCGACTCAAGACATTTTCCTCGGACAGCAAAAAGGGACATTTAGCGCTTTCAGGCGACTGAAATACTAACTAGCCAGCTTCCGTGATCTACAAGAAACACGTCCGCCATTTTGCTTATCAACCTCGTTCCCAGGCAGCGCTCGGAAATATTTGCCTGGAAATTTTTCCGGCCTGGAAAAATGAAATTACCAACTTCCTGATTTTTTATCACAAACTTAAATTGTGGCTTGCTACTGAAATCGATTGGCACAGATCTCAGTTTTTCAAGATTCTCTGACAAAATGATAGAATGCAAGACAGATCTCATCAAGTCACTAAACTGTTTATTGTGTCAATAAATTCTAAGAATGAAATAATACAATGCAATTACAATGCAACACACATCTTATGAGAATTGCCGACTTAATCGGACTTGAGAACCTGCATAACGAAGGCTTATCCCCGACTACCAGTAACGAGTATTATTCTCACGATATCATTCCTACGACTGATTAAACTATTCTGGGAGTACATGTAGTGACTTTCACCACTCAAAACATAAATTGTCGACGTTGGGAGAACATCGGCGTTGATCAAATTCCTTTTCACCTCTTCACACGTTGTTCCTCAGTTCCCACCATGCAATCCGAACGCTCCCTACCGGCTGACTTCGTCCGACGAGTCAAGCTCAGATGAATGAAAAATATTAGCTCGCAATAAAATTCCCTCAATAATATTGTTGCTACAACTGATCAGACTATTCTGGGAATAAAGATAAATTTACACCATAACATTACTGCCATTTTTCCTGCCGTGTATTTCGACCTTCAAATACGACGGGAATTTGCCAGTTAACCAAACTTGATTTGCACAGGTAATCACGCGGTTTCGAGTTCAATTTGGAATCAATTTCAGAAAAGCTGAAAGTGCAAATTAATTCCAAATTGAACGAGAAAAAACCCGTGAAAACACTTGCGCGAAGGATGTTTTGAACTCTCTTCTCAGTGTTTTCATGCGGAATGAGCTGAATTTCCGATGAATTCGAAAGATATATTTAATGCCAAAATTGTCAGAGAATTTTAGTCCTGATCGACAGAAAAAAGCAGTTTGACATCATTCATGATCAAGAAATCACAGCTAAAAACAGACTGGCTTCTCAGACAAAAAGCCAGTTCATAGCACATGTGAGTGACAATTATTCTAATACGTCAATGCAATTCTTCCCACCAGCTGACTTCACCAGAGCAATGCAGATCCGATGAATTCGAAAAGGTAATTTGAATGCCAAAATTGAGCCCGGGCCCCTAAAATTCCATCTCATCATTCCAGACATTTCGATTATTGTTTTCAAAAGACTAAAAACATGCAGACTCACCAGTCAATGTTGAGAGAATTTCAGTCCTGATCAACGGTCTTCCAATAAAATTCCTTCTCACTACTATGTCGACAGTGAATTTCAAGACCAAAAAAATGTTGTGAGGAACTGTCAGCTGGTAAGATAATTCTATTGAACTGCGATGAAGTTTAAAGTTAAAAGTACATGTCAGAGTCTCGTGGCTAGTCATTAATTCAAGTCATTAATTCAAGTTTCCTCAGACAACACGTCAATGCAATTTTTCCCACCAGCTGACTTCACCAGAGCAATGCAGATCCGATGAATTTCGAAAAGGTAATTTGAATGCCAAAATTGAGCCCGGGCCCCTAAAATTCCATCTCATCATTCCAGACATTTCGATTATTGTTTTCAAAAGACTAAAAACATGCAGACTCACCAGTCAATGTTGAGAGAATTTCAGTCCTGATCAACGGTCTTCCAATAAAATTCCTTCTCACTACTATGTCGACAGTGAATTTCAAGACCAAAAAAATGTTGTGAGGAACTGTCAGCTGGTAAGATAATTCTATTGAACTGCGATGAAGTTTAAAGTTAAAAGTACATGTCAGAGTCTCGTGGCTAGTCATTAATTCAAGTCATTAATTCAAGTTTCCTCAGACAACACGTCAATGCAATTTTTCCCACCAGCTGACTTCACCAGAGCAATGCAGATCCGATGAATTTCGAAAAGGTAATTTGAATGCCAAAATTGAGCCCGGGCCCCTAAAATTCCATCTCATCATTCCAGACATTTCGATTATTGTTTTCAAAAGACTAAAAACATGCAGACTCACCAGTCAATGTTGAGAGAATTTCAGTCCTGATCAACGGTCTTCCAATAAAATTCCTTCTCACTACTATGTCGACAGTGAATTTCAAGACCAAAAAAATGTTGTGAGGAACTGTCAGCTGGTAAGATAATTCTATTGAACTGCGATGAAGTTTAAAGTTAAAAGTACATGTCAGAGTCTCGTGGCTAGTCATTAATTCAAGTTTCCTCAGACAACACGTCAATGCAATTTTTCCCACCAGCTGACTTCACCATAGCAATGCAGATCCGATGAATTTCGAAAAGGTAATTTGAATGCCAAAATTGAGCCCGGGCCCCTAAAATTCCATCTCATCATTCCAGACATTTCGATTATTGTTTTCAAAAGACTAAAAACATGAGGACTCACCAGTCAATGTTGAGAGAATTTCAATCCTGATCAACGGTCTTCCAATAAAATTCCTTCTCACTACTATGTCGACAGTGAATTTCAAGACCAAAAAAATGTTGTGAGGAACTGTCAGCTGGTAAGATAATTCTATTGAACTGCGATGAAGTTTAAAGTTAAAAGTACATGTCAGAGTCTCGTGGCTAGTCATTAATTCAAGTCATCAATTCAAGTTTCCTCAGACAACACGTCAATGCAATTTTTCCCACCAGCTGACTTCACCAGAGCAATGCAGATCCGATGAATTTCGAAAAGGTAATTTGAATGCCAAAATTGAGCCCGGGCCCCTAAAATTCCATCTCATCATTCCAGACATTTCGATTATTGTTTTCAAAAGACTAAAAACATGAGGACTCACCAGTCAATGTTGAGAGAATTTCAGTCCTGATCAACGGTCTTCCAATAAAATTCCTTCTCACTACTATGTCGACAGTGAATTTCAAGACCAAAAAAATGTTGTGAGGAACTGTCAGCTGGTAAGATAATTCTATTGAACTGCGATGAAGTTTAAAGTTAAAAGTACATGTCAGAGTCTCGTGGCTAGTCATTAATTCAAGTCATTAATTCAAGTTTCCTCAGACAACACGTCAATGCAATTTTTCCCACCAGCTGACTTCACCAGAGCAATGCAGATCCGATGAATTTCGAAAAGGTAATTTGAATGCCAAAATTGAGCCCGGGCCCCTAAAATTCCATCTCATCATTCCAGACATTTCGATTATTGTTTTCAAAAGACTAAAAACATGAGGACTCACCAGTCAATGTTGAGAGAATTTCAGTCCTGATCAACGGTCTTCCAATAAAATTCCTTCTCACTACTATGTTGACAGTGAATTTCAAGACCAAAAAAATGTTGTGAGGAACTGTCAGCTGGTAAGATAATTCTATTGAACTGCGATGAAGTTTAAAGTTAAAAGTACATGTCAGAGTCTCGTGGCTAGTCATTAATTCAAGTCATTAATTCAAGTTTCCTCAGACAACACGTCAATGCAATTTTTCCCACCAGCTGACTTCACCAGAGCAATGCAGATCCGATGAATTTCGAAAAGGTAATTTGAATGCCAAAATTGAGCCCGGGCCCCTAAAATTCCATCTCATCATTCCAGACATTTCGATTATTGTTTTCAAAAGACTAAAAACATGAGGACTCACCAGTCAATGTTGAGAGAATTTCAGTCCTGATCAACGGTCTTCCAATAAAATTCCTTCTCACTACTATTTCGACAAAAAAATGTTTTGAGGAACTGTCAGCTGGTAAGATAATTCTATTGAACTGCGATGAAGTTTAAAGTTAAAAGTACATGTCAGAGTCTAGTGGCTAGTCATCTGTGAGGGATTTGTGAATAGATCGCAAGCTGTTATTCAAACGATAAAGTCCCACTTTATTCCTGACAGGTGTCATTTCCACGGGTACGAGACAAGCGACATCTTCGATCCACTGTTCTCCATCTAATTCAAGTTTGAAATAGTTCTTGTAGGCTTTGTACCACAGCAGAGAAGCCTTACCATTTGCTAAGAAAGCATGGACCTGTCCAATCAAAATTTTGGGACTTCTCAGTGTGCTGTCTTCTTCAATCAGTCCTACAAATTGGGCCAGCTTTATGTTGGTAGTAGCTGGTGGCTGCACATGAGAAGTGTCAGTGGCTGTGGTTTCCATCACGCCTGGATTAGAGACAACGTCCTGGGCATATTCTCTTGCTACGCGAACAGCGCATTCTTTCCTTTCGTTGGCTGTTCGTCTATCGTATGTTTTCTCAGCCTGTTTCCTGGAATGACCTAAAGCAGAAGCCAGCGAAGCTTTGAGGGCATCTGAAGCGTCACTATTGAAAAAACAAAACACACCGCAATAAGCGTGGATGTTGCAGCTTGCATTTCTAGGAAATGTTTGTTCCATCATTTGTTTTTGACGCATCTGTCCTCTTACTGATGGTAGCTAAGTTCACTTTGACAATGTTGTGACGAAATTATCCGTCTATTACATTTGTATGAGCTACGCAGTTTTTCTCGTTCAATTTGAAGTTAATCTGCAGGAGTGAGTTTTTCAAAAGGGTGAGATTGCATGAGCCACTTAGGGTAATGCAAGTTCATTGCAAATTGAAAAAGACAAAGCATACGACTACTTAATAATGATATAAACATGCACGTGAAAACTTTCTCTTTTCTTTCAGCCAATAAGCGATAAACTCTAGTTCTGAAGCTTGTTGTGATGAAAATCTCCTAACCCTAAACAAAAGTGTACACTTTCTTCATGTTGGGCTTTCTACAAATAAAGAAGTCAACTATTCAATACTTACTCTCTGCCATAAGCCCAGGTCACAAATGAACTCCGAATCATGTTGATGGATACCACAGTCCCTGTCAGTTTCTGGAAAAGGTTCTTAATGTGGCTTGAAAAGGAGGAACTGCTAAACATTGCTCCATTTCTGTTCTGCAATGAAGCAAATAGAACCAAAGTTAGGGTGAATGTTGTTGTTTGTACATCTCAAGGAGAATGAGTGTAAGGACAATTCACCCCCAAGTGGGGTTAAGAAATACTGACATTCACCCCTGAATTTTGAAAGATTCATTCCTGTGGAATGAAGAATCGGGTAAATTCACCCGTCTAGACTGCCGAGAATGCTAATTTGAACTAAACCACCCCACAACTGAAAATGAAAATGAAACTCCGAGGCAATGTACCCCAACACAACCCAAAAAACATTCCTGCATCAAATTTGGCAGGGTGATTGGCCTTTATTACAAGTCCCCAACTTTTATTTTGAGGGTGAATGCGTGGTTTTTGGAGGTGACTTCAGGATTCTTGAAGATAAATCCCAGAAACTTGGCCACAGTTGCTCCAATAGCAGGGTTAGGGTTTAGATTTCTAGTAGAATCGGGGGTGAATTTGCCCTTTTAATCACACCTAATGGATTGACAGCAAGTTACTGCATTATAGCTTGAGACTACTTACCAGAAGCAAGATGTCGCCACTTTCTTTGCCAACCAATTGGGGACGGTGATTGTTCACAAAGTCGAGGAGTATTTTGCACAGCTCATGATCTGTCTATGGTCAGAAGAAAATGGTATGGATGAGTTTCCCTTTAAGTGCAACATCTTAGGAAGTATCGTGATATCATTAGAAAAATAATCACAGCATATGGGACTATGAAACAACTACTGGTTTATCCCAGAGAGAGAGAGAAAAAGAAACAAAAAACAACTGAATATTCGTACTAAATATCTGCTGCATTGTCTTACCTTCAGAGTAAGCTCCTGGCGGCCAAAGAACTTTGTAGTCTTATAGTTGTGGAAGTAAAGCGTGACCTCTTCTGATCCCTTCACCAAGAGGACATTCTTATCTTTGACCTGCGCAGGATGAAATTGTTGCCAGTTGGTTTGAATCTCTAGCGTGCGAACTTCGACGCCGCGGCCCGGCGGAATGAAAACATACATTGCCAAGATAACCAAGTCGCAGCATTCCCGGGCCTTATCTCTTTTGTTGACAGCCATCTCAAAGTAATCTCTCTGCACGCTGCACGCATTCACAATCTGTTCCCTGCAAAATGTTGCATAGTGA
>CAXHUQ010000862.1:0-11000 GCA_964020085.1 Micromussa lordhowensis | reverse complement strand
TCCTTTAGTTTTTATTTTTTAACTGTAAATATAAGGTTCCACCTCTGAGGAAGGCCGAAGGCCGAAACGTCAAGTCATATTAAAGCCGGTACATATATATATATATATATATATATATATATATATATATATATATATATATATATATATATATATATATATATACAATACAAATATGTATACAATGTGCCCTCCCGGTTATTACCATAATGGCTTTATGGCAACTCCTGAACTTGGGCACAGGATGTACGGTTACACATTGTTGGATTGCATTGTGGAGTCACGAGAGTGCTCAAACTGCGAGCAGTGAGCGAAGCAATATAATATATATATATATATATATATACAATACAAATATGTATACAATGTGCCCTCCCGGTTATTACCATAATGGCTTTATGGCAATATATATATACATCTTTTATCCATAGTAACTTTTCTTGTAATTTAGGTGAGGGCCACAGGTTTCTCAGTCTAGGACTGTAAAGTGCTTCCCTCGTTAAATAAAGTTATTTATTTATTAAGACAAAGACTGATCAAGTGATGTCACATTGCAATGAGTGACAATATTCTCAGTGAAACCTCTGAAACCCTGTGCAATTTCTTTTTCTTCAGTTACGATGGTAGTCACTTTGCCACTTCGCTTGCAATTTAGCACAGAGGGCAAGATCAAACGTGGAAAAATTCCAAGGAGGAACCGATATCTACACTATTGTAACTGGGCACATGCAC
This sequence comes from Micromussa lordhowensis, assembly GCA_964020085.1. Taxonomy (NCBI): domain Eukaryota; kingdom Metazoa; phylum Cnidaria; class Anthozoa; order Scleractinia; family Lobophylliidae; genus Micromussa; species Micromussa lordhowensis. The sequence goes on along the minus strand of CAXHUQ010000862.1, from coordinate 10,268 downwards.
TATTGGTATGTACTATCTAGGTAATCAGGCTTTTGCTCATGTAATCGAAGAAATAGAATTCAGTAATTCATATGCGTGATCAAATGGAGCAAGCGAAATTATGCATTAATTTCCTGCGTTAGCGTTTTGCCCAAATTCCAACATTTTGAACAAAACGCGCACAAATTTATTCTCTGATTTCACAAGTAAACCATTTGATTACTTATTAATATCATTGGTGACAAATTACGCCTACAATTGATGCACCTTGGCACTGTAGGAAACATGACCATGGCAACTGTGTAGTTTTTTCACGTGAAATAAATTATAATGCGGTTACCCATGATATCATTAGAATAAAATCCCTTCTTCGGGGCAGTTTCAAAATAATTGTCCTAAACATTTATTACGTTAAATATCCCCCGCTTCAAAAAAGAGAACTTTTTTCTCTTTTCTGACCCTGACTATTATTCAAGGAAAATGTGTTCCTAAGTTCAGAAATATCGACAAAGATTTCAATTGTTAGTGCCCAATAAAGATTCATAGTGAATCTCCGGGATAACTGATTGCAACCCTCACTCCCCACCACCCATCCCCCTACCCCACCTACCCGCAGCCCATGTTATAAAGTTATATCCAAAACAATGTTACTTTAATGCAAATTTTTAGTCTATTTATTGTTACAACATGAAAGCTATTCCCTAATGTCTTGCTTTACTTTTTACAAAGCAAAAAGAGATTGGCCCAGCAGAATCGGAGTTTTCTTTTCCCTCCCCTGTGTTAGATTTCATACACCACTTGGTCCCTGGTGATGTGAAAAGGGAAATAAGAGAGGTATGTGCTTTCATGATTTTTACATTTTGGAAGCAGTATATGCTAATAAGACTAAAATACTGACTGATTAATTATTCCATTGTGCCAAGTTGTATAAATACTCCTTTCTGACTTTCAGGATGCCTATCAAGTTACAATGGAGGAGTTTTGTGAGGCAATGGAGATGCCAGAGACAAGCCAATAAATTTGACAACATTTCAATAAAGGAAAATTCAAACTGAAACACTACTTATTGCATTTTTGTCAAAAATAAATTATAATTTCTTTTGTATGCGGTATGTAGGCCTCAATACAAACATTCTCTAAACATACCAACAACACACTTGGTAGTTTTAAGAACCATTATTTTGAACCAGGCATCTGAACTGCAATTGAACTGTCTTTTGCGGTCACTGCATCAAAACAAGCACTAATTAGCGTGAAAGAGGCAACTGTGAGTGGACTATAAACAACCCATGCAGGCATAAATACAGTCTAGCTTCCGTAGGAGACCACCTATTTATAATTGACCACTTATGATCATGAATGGCTCAAAAGTACTTATTCATAACTAAAATTAAAAACTAACATCTCTAGACAACAGCCTTGTACTTTTGGCTGGACATATTCCAAAAGATTATGAGGAAAAAATTCTACCACAAAAACAAGCTTGTATGTTCAAACTGTAGATGGTTTCCCGAGTTATAAGGATTTTCTGCCAGGGTCAGTGTCATTTCTTGGTTGATGTTTTGTTATTCTTCTTCTTTGGCTTTGACTTGCTCTTTGATTTGCTTCCCATCTTCTTAGCCTTGTCTTTTCCACCATGGAATGCCTGGGACTTATACATGATGCCTTCCTGATGGACAAAAGCATCCTGTCACTTTAGTTTAGCCTTTTTCTTTGTCTTCCGTCTTCGCTTTATGTCTGCAGAATTACGATAGTCTGCTTGGTAGATCCTCTCTACATCAATCTTTTTCCATGCTTCTAGCATTGGCGCATGAACCTGCATGCCAAGGGTAGGAAGTAGGTCTGCATATGGCGCATTGAACCCCTGGTTGAACTGCAGCACCCCAAGACTTATGGCAGTGCTTATCTCCGGAGGTGAGCTGTATTCCTCTTTGGAAGCCATACCCCAGATCACATGATGCAGGCATTCGTTTCTGTTTTGGGTGTAACAGTTTTCCAATCCAGCTAAAAATGTCTCATCGCCTAGTCGATCAAACAGTGGCTGCATCACTTCCACAACAGCATCATTAAATGGGTTCTTAATGGGCTTGTGGAGGTTGGTTTTATTGGCAATGTCACGCTGGTAGCTGCACCAGGACGAGGGACCGACTGGGCAGTTGTCATGTTGAGGCTTCTCAATTGTGCTGCTGTAGTGCTTCAAGATAGCCTTAGTTGCCTTGGCCATGTCTTTTAGCATTTCCTTGGTTATCCCTGATGGCTCTACCATAGAAATTTTGAATGGTGTCTATCCTTGCAAGGGTCAACCGGCCAGCACCTGACAATCCTTTACCATCAGCTAACTTTTTACCTGTGAAGAAAAACAAATGACAGCACCTTACACTTGGCTGCTTTCATTTCTAACACCACTTAAAAATTCTTAACAAATTAGCTATTCATGAATTCTAAGAAGTTCAATTTTTATAATATGAATTTAAAAAATCCCACTATTCCCCTGAGATAGGGGGAAGGGTAATCACTGGAGTGCAACACATGAGTAATATTTTGATACTAAATTTGAACCAAAACAAATAAGGGGTTACACATTGAGATCACCTCTGTAATAAGGTACCTTTTTTCTTCAGAGGAAGCATACACTTTTTTCACTTATATCTGCCATCCAAGTTTCATTGCACTAGCTTTATTAACATTCTCAGAGTTATGGAAGTGAGGCAGTTCCAAACCCACACCCCTCCCGATAGAAGAAACATCGAAAAAAATTCCTGGTCTGAATAACAGTAAGTTGTCTTACAGTAGTAAATAATTTTTATCTCAGACAAACTACAGCAAATTATATAACCCTAACTACCTTTGTAATCCTTTACAAGTGTTCTTGGGCCAGTCCCCATCTACTTGGTCACATGTGACACACATTCTTCTTTCGGAAAAAAACACCGCAGGACCATATGGCTGATCTTGACTCACAGCAGCATAAGCCTTACTGTCACCATCACCAATAAAGGGGATATATCGCAATTTTCTCAGTTTCACTGATCGTTGATAGAGTATCTTCACTCCTTCTGCTTCCATGGACTAAAAATAAAATAATTATTCAATTACTAAACAGGGTTGGTACTGGTTGGTAGGTAGATATATATGCATGTGAGGGTGGAGTAGGTACATGCCTTATAGATAACTAATTATTTCAGAAACAGAACAAGAATAAAAATTGTTGAATTGTGTCTCCTTTCTCATGTTTAATTAAATAATTTTTTGAGGCATGCTATTTTTTTTCTAGCAGACACTGTGATGCCCATAAGCCTGCGTGAACCGTGTATTAAATTTTACTAAATGAGGCAGTTATTACACTTTCGTCAATATCTTCAGCCGAATCCTATAAAAATATTTACGAAATATTGGCATTGGCAAAAATTTGCAAATCTAAAGTTCTTTATTTCAACTTACCGCTGAACTGCCCTCATGGTTGATATAGCAGTCTGGCTCGTGTTTGGTAAACCAAGTGAGATATTCCAGTCTTGTCATCTCCTTGTTGTCTCTCTTCTTCTGCATTTTCTTGCACTCAGTGCAAGAAGAACTCACTTTCCCTGTATCCACAGAAATAGCAGCTATGACAGCATCGGTAGCCGACCATCCGCGTGAGCACCAAGAAGCATCGATTGTGACCCCAGCATCAACGATGGAATTGTCAAGTTCATCACACGAACATTTTACCTCTCCCAAGGAAAACTTATGCTCCTTTACTTCTCGAGATGCACAAATGAGTTCATCCTTGAGTAGAACTTTTTCCCTTTTCTTCAATCGTTTTAGTATGCTCTGCCCAAGCGTTTATACTGACGGGCGCCAATCCAAGAAAACTTAAAAACTTTGATGCTGTCGTGTGGCCACAACCAACAGTTCGTAGCCCTAGAACTGCTGCTGGATTGATTTCAAAGTCCTTTCGCTTCTCTGTAGTTTCAAAACTAGAATTTGTCACATGCGACGGGCAGCTTTCATTACCGCAACAAATTATCCAAGTAGAGCCAAGTCCAGTTCTTAAAGACACGTTCTCCTGCAGTTCAACGTTTCCGTGACAGAATCGACATGAAACTGACTCCTGAAGCTTTCCTTGCAGGTTTTCCCCAGAAACGATGGTTCGACCACTCAGCTTTGCCCACGATCCAACATCTTCTTGATCGTCTTTGACTTCGTCTAACTGCATTTTAGAACGGCTTGCACTCATTTCAGACGACAGCTGTCCACTGGTATTCCGTTTGTCGATTTTTTGTAGCGATTCCTCGTGGTTGTAAAAGAAACGCTGGTCGCTCGAAGCGAGGTCTGCTGCCTCTTTAACACTAAAAGCTTTCTTCCCTTTCTTCTTCCTTGGCTTTGACGAAGAAAAGGGACACAATCTATTTTCTTTTTTGAAGACATTTGTAGATTCACAAGACGACAACTTTGAGAGCTTCCAAGATGGCAAATGGTGCGTGTTTTGTGAAACACAATCATATATTTGACAATGCGATGACAGGAAGTTGTCAGCAGCCAATTAGAATAATTAAGATGGCAAAATTGTTTTCGCTCAATAACTTCCCCTACGAAAAACATTTTTTTGTGGAATTTTTTTTTAATGAAAGCCACTTCCAAGATCTATCAAAACATATAGAAATCAAAAATTATGAAAAACGGTCAAGTTTGAGTTGGCTGATACCTTAAATGATTTTGGGAGCTAATTGGTTGAGGGTGGAGTGGAATCCTTCTAGACAGCTTGTCTGATACTCGGGTGAGGCCTGTTTGATCCTACTGACCAGGGAAGCATTAGTTAAGGCAGAGTACATTTTCTCATATGCTGGAGAATCTATAAGAATAAAATACATGTATGTATGCAATGCCTTATCAATATGAGACTAGAACAGTCATACTTTTTTCCACTTATCCACGTTGAGTGAGACTATGATTTGGCAAATTAACAAGGAAAACTGAGAGAGATTGGAAAGAGAGGGCAATTTTCCCCCTTGTCCTTGCTCATACTGGCAAAACTCACAAGAGATCTTTTTAGATTACATGTTTGACCTTCCATCTGAAGGCCTATCTGATTTTATTCCCTTTGGCGTGACTTGATGAATGCTGTCAACGGGCTCGGAGAACGACTGCATTTGCATTGAAGTAACTTCTTTGCTCCAACGCACATCAATACATCGGTTCAAGGTGAGGTGTCTCATCCTGAGGAGCTTTTAAGTGGTTTGCTTGTTCTTAATTCCCAGTACGATACGATTGCATATGAGACTATCACATAAACAATGGCAAAAATTGTAGGTTTTAGCCAGGGCCTTGCGCTCGGCAACAAAATTGTCAACTGTTTCCGTAGGAAGCTTGTCCTTTTTGTTGAAACAATATCTTTTAGAAATCTTGTTTACTTCACCGATGCAATGCTTTTCCATTTTGTCCATAACTTCACGCCAGTCGTTAGCATTCTCCTCTCTTGATCTCTCTTGATCACCTTGAGACCATTGTTGCTGATCGCATGCTTAAACATAGCAGGCTGATATTCAGAGCTTTCCCAGCAATTTCTCCTGTGGTCTTCAAATCCAAATACTGGGGTGGCAAAGTCTGGTGAAACATCGTGGATTACGACGTTTTAGGCTGAGCAGTTACACCGACACTTAAACCAGAATTTCCTTCTTCTCCTGGTATCGTAGACGGTTTATGTTGTTGATGATGGGTACAGAGTTAACCACATGCTGCCATCGCCTTCAATCAGCCCAGCTCAGCACTTTCTCAATAGAAGGACAAGAAGTCTTCTACCCATGTTTGCTGGTTTACTTAAACCGTCCGTAGCTGATTAAGATATAACCTACACCAAACGTCACCATCGCCAGCAACAGCGAGCTCGTTATTACAACAGGTGCCTGTGACTTATACCCTTTGAAGAAAGGCGAACCTGTAAGAGTTAGCCATGGCAGGGTGGAAAGAAGGAGTTAACAGAAAGGAGTTTTCAAGAATCGTAATTGCTAATTATTACGCTATATTTTACACAATGATTGAGACATTAAGAGTCGCTGAGTCAAAATATCGAGAATTGCTGGACAGATTTAAAAAATCGAAAACCCTGAAACTTTGCCGCAAGGACGCTTTTAGGGAACTCTCCGATTGTCTAAGAATTTAACGTCTTCGAGAAGTTTGCAAAAAAATGAAAATACACCTTTTTACCTCATTAAATATGCAAATAATATGCAGAAAAATTGACAAAGTTCTCGGTGTGCGCATTGAAGCAGAAGAAGTCTTCTACCCATGTTTGCTGGTTTACTTAAACCGTCTGAAGCTGATTAAGAGAGAAAGTCAATTTGGTTTAGGAGACCTTGCCATCGGCTACAAAAGACTGTACCTGGCCAATCAGAATTTTGGGACTTCTTAGCGTGCTGCCTTCTTTAATCAACCCTACAAATTGGACCAGTTTTATGTTGGTGTCTACTGGTGGCTGTACAGGAGCAGTGCTGGTCATGCCTGGATTGGAAACGATTTCCTGGGCACATTGTCTGGCTACACGCACAGCGCATTCTTTCCTTTTGTTTGCTGTTCGTCGGTCATATGTTTTTCCCACCTCTACCCCCTTCCCCCTTACTCCCTACCATCTCCCCCACTACCCCTTCCCTACCGGTGTCTGACTGCCCCTCTTCTTTGTGCCTGTGCAGTCTTTTGCTTTGTATCCTTTAAGTTCACATCGCCAACATCACTAAAAGTAAAAGAAAAAATGTAAAATTGTGAGATTTTTTCTAGGGAGGTTTTCTTGTTAACGTCACAAACAAATATTATATTTTTCTAGCATGTTGTAGCTTGTGGAAAGTCACTTCGGTTTAGGACATCACCTTATTACAACAGGTGCCTGTGACTTATACCCTTTAAGGAAAGGCAAACCCTGTAAGAGTTAAGCCTTGGCAGGGTGGAAAGAAGGAGTTAACAGAAAGGAGTTTTCAAGAGTTGTTTGAGTGAAAGATCCTACAAGGTGGAGCTTCCACAGGGTGTTCTTAGTAGTAACAGAATTCATTTTAGGAAGACCAACCTGCTGCTATGACCCATGACACTGTACCTCCACCTGCTACACCTGTTAAAGCACCTGAGCCAAGAAGGTCAAAGCGCGTCTGCGCAGAGTCCGGAAACATCTTGAGGACTATGTTTTAGCCTAATGGCCTAAGCTGTGAACTGTTGCAGCTTAAAGTGCCTATGAAGTAAAAAATATTTTTGCATAATTTTGTAGCTTATGATGTCCTTATTACGAAATGACAAAAGAAATTTCACGAAAAGAAAAGTAAATCCGCTTTTTGGTTGCTCAAAGTCTCTCAAATAGTGTCTCCGGAAACTGGGAATGAGTTTAGCACTGATGACGTAGTTGGTGGTTCCAGCGCTTTGTTTACACCTGGTTTTGTGTGCTGCAGAGTGAGAATCTCTCCGTCGAAGTACTCTATTTGCATTGATTTCCTGGGCTTCAATGTAACTATGTCTGAGAGTGACGATCACATATCATCTTCCGCATCTATGTCAAGCGATTAGCAGTCGTCTAGTAGCGAATCTTCGGAAGAAATGGAGGTTCTTGGACAAGTCCAACCTTACACGGACAAATCGCTAGCTCACACGAGTGATGAAGACGAGGACGCTGAAGAAGACCACGATGGTCTTTCTCCAGCAGTGTTAAGGTCTAGATTGGAAAGAGAAGTACCTGTAAACAAATGGTGAGTGTTCTCTTTAATTCTCCAGATGAATCCTTGGTTGAATCAGCTTGAAGCGATGGATTTCGGTTCTTCGCACCTTTCGAGCTACATTGTACTTACATTTTGTATTTGTTTTGCAAGGTGCAAATGTGCAGAATGCGCAATTGAAAATCTTTCCGACGCTGTGGAATATAGATGCTGCCGAGAGATTGCTCAAGTAAGGCAAAAACTAATGTTTGATGGAAGTATCGAACAAATTAGCAGCATTACAAGACGCAACGACTACTCTGCCATGACGAATCGAAGTGTTCGTACACATGGCGCCTTTGTTGCGAGACCGAAATGGAAGAGGTTATCGCCGCCGCGATGGACAAACACAAAATCAGTGAGTATTAAAGTAGCGCTTGAGATCTTGTCCTATCAGGTCATGAAAGTCCTAGCTAACATTGATGGTAATGTGGTAAATTTGTATGTTCGCAAAACACATGCTGGTTTTAAAGTGATGTGTGAAGTTCCCTTTCGCTAAAACTATGCACTCGTCATCGGCTTCCCCGAGAGGGAGGACCCGGGGCTGATGTGGGGAGTTTTCGAATTGTGCATTTCAAAGTTCTTGCTAGTTCTTGTACTTCCGCAATTTAAAAGTCCCCAGTATTTGGTGAAGCCAAGCAGCCGACTGGATTTGAAGATGCACTTCAGAACTTTATTGAACAGTTAGCAAACACTCAGACTTTGCATGGAAATTAAACTTTAATTTTGTTTTGAATACTAGTACATAAGCTGCCCGAAGTCTGGGGAAAATTTCAACTTTTCTTTCCATCCTGAATTCCCCAGGTTCTGGTTTAAATCTATCTGGACTGATGAAGAACAATGGCAACACCATCACTATCATGATGATTCATGACCTCTATGAACAATAATATATACACAGGTGAATTTTAAAGTTGCTTATGTCTACAAAAATACATACAAATTTTTGACGGATGGTCTGTTTGATAGACAAAAAACAATGGATTTTATAACATACCTCCTCCTTCTCCGCCATCTTGCAATCGATCAAGCAAACAATCGATCGCTCCCAATCTCCTCATGGTTGAACAAAAGCAAAGTCCCCATATTCTTTCTGAGAGTAGGGCATTCATAAATCTAAGTCGTGGCATTTCCCCCTCCACAAGGGCAGAATTTGTTGTCCCCACAAAGTCCCCATATTCCCCCACATCAGCCCCCCCCCCCCCCCCTCAGGGAAGCCAATGACAAGTGCATTCTTCAAAGTCAGGATTCCCCCGGGACTTTCGGTTTATCCGTCATTTTTTTGTTCAAACGGTGTAACCAGTAGCCTGCAAGTCTAACAACCACAAACCTCTTGAATATATTGTGGCTCGTTGTAGTTTTTTCTTTATCACCACAAATGTCATCTTACAAAGATATCAGTGAGGGAAATCTAGAAAGAAGCGACACTGTGTTGTTTGACTTCCCTTGATTGTCAGGATGGAGTATATAGAATTTTCCTCAGCTTTCTTTCATATAAATTTTTTTGATTATTTTTCATTAGATTTCTGAGAGCAGTGGCGTACAAGTGGCTTGTCAGATGGATATGTGGATATTTGGGATGGGACAATACAAGACCTCTTCCAGCATGCGTTTATCATGGCATTCGCCAAAAATTCCAGTCAGCCCAAGTACATGGATATCATTCTGCAGAACAGCGCAACTAGCACTTGCTTATAACATTAGACAACTCTGCAATATTTAAAGTAGAATTTTTGGGAATTTTTTAATTTCAATTGTCAGTTTAATATTTGACAAGCCTGTTATTGTTGTTAAGTTTATTGACATTACAAGTTGAAACTCATGAGTGTTTAATATTGTAATTTTCTACAAGTATCTGCAACTTGCATATGAACAATTTATGTATGATTTCAAACAAAACCTTTTCTATATACAGTTTATTGTAATACTAAGAAGTGTTGTAAATAGCAAAAATACCTCTTTGTCTGCAAGGCTCAATTATTCATTTTACAAGTAATTGTAAATAAATTGGGAAAATGCAAAAAGATGCGTAAAATGCAGTGAGATTGAAAGTTGAATTGACCATTTTACAGTTGTCTGCTCAGTGACTTGGCCTTTGGATGGGAGCAAGGCTGGAGTTGACCTTGTTTTGATACAGACCTCGCTGTTTTTGTTGTGTAAAACATGCTGTTTTGATGCTAACTAGGTGCATTTACATGACAAAAGCAGTGAGGTCTGTATCAAAACAAGGTCAACTCCAGCCTTGCTGCCATCCAAAGGCTAGATCATTGAGCAAACCACTGTAAGATGGTCAAACAGTATAATGACCATAGTATGACCATAGTATATCCATACTAAAGTCGCTTCATTGTCTAACTACTGTTGGTTTGATTACAGGCTTGGTCATCATGGTCCTTCATTGGCTGCCCACATTTACGACATTTGCGTTGCTGTCTTTTCTTTTTACTTGTGGGCTGAGCTGTGCTTGATCTTGCCTGCAGGGCATCTTGCTCTTCAGCTATTAGATATAAAACAAAAGTGATGTAGAATTTACTTTAGTTATTGAAATAAAGTTCAATGTCCTTATGACAGCAATTTGTACAA
>CAXHUQ010000861.1:0-21816 GCA_964020085.1 Micromussa lordhowensis | reverse complement strand
CCAAAGCACTCCTGGGGTCGGTCCGGGTCCACATGCAAACTTTCGGAGCTGCGCGAAATCTCGCACTATGCTAACCAGCCCGTTTGCTAATTAGCCGAACTTTGCGCGCGTCGCAACTTTGCAAACTAATACCACCAAAGCACTCCCGGGGTCGGTCCGGTTCCAAATGCGAAGTATCGGAGCTGCGCAAAATCTCCCACTATGCTAATCAGCCCGGCAGATCCCCAGGCGTGGCCAGCTGGCTGACTAGTTAGCCGAGCTTGACGCGTCTCGCAACTTGGCAAACTAATGGCACCAAAGCACTCCTGGGGTCGGTCCGGGTCCACATGCAAACTTTCGGAGCTGCGCGAAATCTCGCACTATGCTAACCAGCCCGTTTGCTAATTAGCCGAACTTTGCGCGCGTCGCAACTTTGCAAACTAATACCACCAAAGCACTCCCGGGGTCGGTCCGGTTCCAAATGCGAAGTATCGGAGCTGCGCAAAATCTCCCACTATGCTAATCAGCCCGGCAGATCCCCAGGCGTGGCCAGCTGGCTGACTAGTTAGCCGAGCTTGACGCGTCTCGCAACTTGGCAAACTAATGGCACCAAAGCACTCCTGGGGTCGGTCCGGGTCCACATGCAAACTTTCGGAGCTGCGCGAAATCTCGCACTATGCTAACCAGCCCGTTTGCTAATTAGCCGAACTTTGCGCGCGTCGCAACTTTGCAAACTAATACCACCAAAGCACTCCCGGGGTCGGTCCGGTTCCAAATGCGAAGTATCGGAGCTGCGCAAAATCTCCCACTATGCTAATCAGCCCGGCAGATCCCCAGGCGTGGCCAGCTGGCTGACTAGTTAGCCGAGCTTGACGCGTCTCGCAACTTGGCAAACTAATGGCACCAAAGCACTCCTGGGGTCGGTCCGGGTCCACATGCAAACTTTCGGAGCTGCGCGAAATCTCGCACTATGCTAACCAGCCCGTTTGCTAATTAGCCGAACTTTGCGCGCGTCGCAACTTTGCAAACTAATACCACCAAAGCACTCCCGGGGTCGGTCCGGTTCCAAATGCGAAGTATCGGAGCTGCGCAAAATCTCCCACTATGCTAATCAGCCCGGCAGATCCCCAGGCGTGGCCAGCTGGCTGACTAGTTAGCCGAGCTTGACGCGTCTCGCAACTTGGCAAACTAATGGCACCAAAGCACTCCTGGGGTCGGTCCGGGTCCACATGCAAACTTTCGGAGCTGCGCGAAATCTCGCACTATGCTAACCAGCCCGTTTGCTAATTAGCCGAACTTTGCGCGCGTCGCAACTTTGCAAACTAATACCACCAAAGCACTCCCGGGGTCGGTCCGGTTCCAAATGCGAAGTATCGGAGCTGCGCAAAATCTCCCACTATGCTAATCAGCCCGGCAGATCCCCAGGCGTGGCCAGCTGGCTGACTAGTTAGCCGAGCTTGACGCGTCTCGCAACTTGGCAAACTAATGGCACCAAAGCACTCCTGGGGTCGGTCCGGGTCCACATGCAAACTTTCGGAGCTGCGCGAAATCTCGCACTATGCTAACCAGCCCGTTTGCTAATTAGCCGAACTTTGCGCGCGTCGCAACTTTGCAAACTAATACCACCAAAGCACTCCCGGGGTCGGTCCGGTTCCAAATGCGAAGTATCGGAGCTGCGCAAAATCTCCCACTATGCTAATCAGCCCGGCAGATCCCCAGGCGTGGCCAGCTGGCTGACTAGTTAGCCGAGCTTGACGCGTCTCGCAACTTGGCAAACTAATGGCACCAAAGCACTCCTGGGGTCGGTCCGGGTCCACATGCAAACTTTCGGAGCTGCGCGAAATCTCGCACTATGCTAACCAGCCCGTTTGCTAATTAGCCGAACTTTGCGCGCGTCGCAACTTTGCAAACTAATACCACCAAAGCACTCCCGGGGTCGGTCCGGTTCCAAATGCGAAGTATCGGAGCTGCGCAAAATCTCCCACTATGCTAATCAGCCCGGCAGATCCCCAGGCGTGGCCAGCTGGCTGACTAGTTAGCCGAGCTTGACGCGTCTCGCAACTTGGCAAACTAATGGCACCAAAGCACTCCTGGGGTCGGTCCGGGTCCACATGCAAACTTTCGGAGCTGCGCGAAATCTCGCACTATGCTAACCAGCCCGTTTGCTAATTAGCCGAACTTTGCGCGCGTCGCAACTTTGCAAACTAATACCACCAAAGCACTCCCGGGGTCGGTCCGGTTCCAAATGCGAAGTATCGGAGCTGCGCAAAATCTCCCACTATGCTAATCAGCCCGGCAGATCCCCAGGCGTGGCCAGCTGGCTGACTAGTTAGCCGAGCTTGACGCGTCTCGCAACTTGGCAAACTAATGGCACCAAAGCACTCCTGGGGTCGGTCCGGGTCCACATGCAAACTTTCGGAGCTGCGCGAAATCTCGCACTATGCTAACCAGCCCGTTTGCTAATTAGCCGAACTTTGCGCGCGTCGCAACTTTGCAAACTAATACCACCAAAGCACTCCCGGGGTCGGTCCGGTTCCAAATGCGAAGTATCGGAGCTGCGCAAAATCTCCCACTATGCTAATCAGCCCGGCAGATCCCCAGGCGTGGCCAGCTGGCTGACTAGTTAGCCGAGCTTGACGCGTCTCGCAACTTGGCAAACTAATGGCACCAAAGCACTCCTGGGGTCGGTCCGGGTCCACATGCAAACTTTCGGAGCTGCGCGAAATCTCGCACTATGCTAACCAGCCCGTTTGCTAATTAGCCGAACTTTGCGCGCGTCGCAACTTTGCAAACTAATACCACCAAAGCACTCCCGGGGTCGGTCCGGTTCCAAATGCGAAGTATCGGAGCTGCGCAAAATCTCCCACTATGCTAATCAGCCCGGCAGATCCCCAGGCGTGGCCAGCTGGCTGACTAGTTAGCCGAGCTTGACGCGTCTCGCAACTTGGCAAACTAATGGCACCAAAGCACTCCTGGGGTCGGTCCGGGTCCACATGCAAACTTTCGGAGCTGCGCGAAATCTCGCACTATGCTAACCAGCCCGTTTGCTAATTAGCCGAACTTTGCGCGCGTCGCAACTTTGCAAACTAATACCACCAAAGCACTCCCGGGGTCGGTCCGGTTCCAAATGCGAAGTATCGGAGCTGCGCAAAATCTCCCACTATGCTAATCAGCCCGGCAGATCCCCAGGCGTGGCCAGCTGGCTGACTAGTTAGCCGAGCTTGACGCGTCTCGCAACTTGGCAAACTAATGGCACCAAAGCACTCCTGGGGTCGGTCCGGGTCCACATGCAAACTTTCGGAGCTGCGCGAAATCTCGCACTATGCTAACCAGCCCGTTTGCTAATTAGCCGAACTTTGCGCGCGTCGCAACTTTGCAAACTAATACCACCAAAGCACTCCCGGGGTCGGTCCGGTTCCAAATGCGAAGTATCGGAGCTGCGCAAAATCTCCCACTATGCTAATCAGCCCGGCAGATCCCCAGGCGTGGCCAGCTGGCTGACTAGTTAGCCGAGCTTGACGCGTCTCGCAACTTGGCAAACTAATGGCACCAAAGCACTCCTGGGGTCGGTCCGGGTCCACATGCAAACTTTCGGAGCTGCGCGAAATCTCGCACTATGCTAACCAGCCCGTTTGCTAATTAGCCGAACTTTGCGCGCGTCGCAACTTTGCAAACTAATACCACCAAAGCACTCCCGGGGTCGGTCCGGTTCCAAATGCGAAGTATCGGAGCTGCGCAAAATCTCCCACTATGCTAATCAGCCCGGCAGATCCCCAGGCGTGGCCAGCTGGCTGACTAGTTAGCCGAGCTTGACGCGTCTCGCAACTTGGCAAACTAATGGCACCAAAGCACTCCTGGGGTCGGTCCGGGTCCACATGCAAACTTTCGGAGCTGCGCGAAATCTCGCACTATGCTAACCAGCCCGTTTGCTAATTAGCCGAACTTTGCGCGCGTCGCAACTTTGCAAACTAATACCACCAAAGCACTCCCGGGGTCGGTCCGGTTCCAAATGCGAAGTATCGGAGCTGCGCAAAATCTCCCACTATGCTAATCAGCCCGGCAGATCCCCAGGCGTGGCCAGCTGGCTGACTAGTTAGCCGAGCTTGACGCGTCTCGCAACTTGGCAAACTAATGGCACCAAAGCACTCCTGGGGTCGGTCCGGGTCCACATGCAAACTTTCGGAGCTGCGCGAAATCTCGCACTATGCTAACCAGCCCGTTTGCTAATTAGCCGAACTTTGCGCGCGTCGCAACTTTGCAAACTAATACCACCAAAGCACTCCCGGGGTCGGTCCGGTTCCAAATGCGAAGTATCGGAGCTGCGCAAAATCTCCCACTATGCTAATCAGCCCGGCAGATCCCCAGGCGTGGCCAGCTGGCTGACTAGTTAGCCGAGCTTGACGCGTCTCGCAACTTGGCAAACTAATGGCACCAAAGCACTCCTGGGGTCGGTCCGGGTCCACATGCAAACTTTCGGAGCTGCGCGAAATCTCGCACTATGCTAACCAGCCCGTTTGCTAATTAGCCGAACTTTGCGCGCGTCGCAACTTTGCAAACTAATACCACCAAAGCACTCCCGGGGTCGGTCCGGTTCCAAATGCGAAGTATCGGAGCTGCGCAAAATCTCCCACTATGCTAATCAGCCCGGCAGATCCCCAGGCGTGGCCAGCTGGCTGACTAGTTAGCCGAGCTTGACGCGTCTCGCAACTTGGCAAACTAATGGCACCAAAGCACTCCTGGGGTCGGTCCGGGTCCACATGCAAACTTTCGGAGCTGCGCGAAATCTCGCACTATGCTAACCAGCCCGTTTGCTAATTAGCCGAACTTTGCGCGCGTCGCAACTTTGCAAACTAATACCACCAAAGCACTCCCGGGGTCGGTCCGGTTCCAAATGCGAAGTATCGGAGCTGCGCAAAATCTCCCACTATGCTAATCAGCCCGGCAGATCCCCAGGCGTGGCCAGCTGGCTGACTAGTTAGCCGAGCTTGACGCGTCTCGCAACTTGGCAAACTAATGGCACCAAAGCACTCCTGGGGTCGGTCCGGGTCCACATGCAAACTTTCGGAGCTGCGCGAAATCTCGCACTATGCTAACCAGCCCGTTTGCTAATTAGCCGAACTTTGCGCGCGTCGCAACTTTGCAAACTAATACCACCAAAGCACTCCCGGGGTCGGTCCGGTTCCAAATGCGAAGTATCGGAGCTGCGCAAAATCTCCCACTATGCTAATCAGCCCGGCAGATCCCCAGGCGTGGCCAGCTGGCTGACTAGTTAGCCGAGCTTGACGCGTCTCGCAACTTGGCAAACTAATGGCACCAAAGCACTCCTGGGGTCGGTCCGGGTCCACATGCAAACTTTCGGAGCTGCGCGAAATCTCGCACTATGCTAACCAGCCCGTTTGCTAATTAGCCGAACTTTGCGCGCGTCGCAACTTTGCAAACTAATACCACCAAAGCACTCCCGGGGTCGGTCCGGTTCCAAATGCGAAGTATCGGAGCTGCGCAAAATCTCCCACTATGCTAATCAGCCCGGCAGATCCCCAGGCGTGGCCAGCTGGCTGACTAGTTAGCCGAGCTTGACGCGTCTCGCAACTTGGCAAACTAATGGCACCAAAGCACTCCTGGGGTCGGTCCGGGTCCACATGCAAACTTTCGGAGCTGCGCGAAATCTCGCACTATGCTAACCAGCCCGTTTGCTAATTAGCCGAACTTTGCGCGCGTCGCAACTTTGCAAACTAATACCACCAAAGCACTCCCGGGGTCGGTCCGGTTCCAAATGCGAAGTATCGGAGCTGCGCAAAATCTCCCACTATGCTAATCAGCCCGGCAGATCCCCAGGCGTGGCCAGCTGGCTGACTAGTTAGCCGAGCTTGACGCGTCTCGCAACTTGGCAAACTAATGGCACCAAAGCACTCCTGGGGTCGGTCCGGGTCCACATGCAAACTTTCGGAGCTGCGCGAAATCTCGCACTATGCTAACCAGCCCGTTTGCTAATTAGCCGAACTTTGCGCGCGTCGCAACTTTGCAAACTAATACCACCAAAGCACTCCCGGGGTCGGTCCGGTTCCAAATGCGAAGTATCGGAGCTGCGCAAAATCTCCCACTATGCTAATCAGCCCGGCAGATCCCCAGGCGTGGCCAGCTGGCTGACTAGTTAGCCGAGCTTGACGCGTCTCGCAACTTGGCAAACTAATGGCACCAAAGCACTCCTGGGGTCGGTCCGGGTCCACATGCAAACTTTCGGAGCTGCGCGAAATCTCGCACTATGCTAACCAGCCCGTTTGCTAATTAGCCGAACTTTGCGCGCGTCGCAACTTTGCAAACTAATACCACCAAAGCACTCCCGGGGTCGGTCCGGTTCCAAATGCGAAGTATCGGAGCTGCGCAAAATCTCCCACTATGCTAATCAGCCCGGCAGATCCCCAGGCGTGGCCAGCTGGCTGACTAGTTAGCCGAGCTTGACGCGTCTCGCAACTTGGCAAACTAATGGCACCAAAGCACTCCTGGGGTCGGTCCGGGTCCACATGCAAACTTTCGGAGCTGCGCGAAATCTCGCACTATGCTAACCAGCCCGTTTGCTAATTAGCCGAACTTTGCGCGCGTCGCAACTTTGCAAACTAATACCACCAAAGCACTCCCGGGGTCGGTCCGGTTCCAAATGCGAAGTATCGGAGCTGCGCAAAATCTCCCACTATGCTAATCAGCCCGGCAGATCCCCAGGCGTGGCCAGCTGGCTGACTAGTTAGCCGAGCTTGACGCGTCTCGCAACTTGGCAAACTAATGGCACCAAAGCACTCCTGGGGTCGGTCCGGGTCCACATGCAAACTTTCGGAGCTGCGCGAAATCTCGCACTATGCTAACCAGCCCGTTTGCTAATTAGCCGAACTTTGCGCGCGTCGCAACTTTGCAAACTAATACCACCAAAGCACTCCCGGGGTCGGTCCGGTTCCAAATGCGAAGTATCGGAGCTGCGCAAAATCTCCCACTATGCTAATCAGCCCGGCAGATCCCCAGGCGTGGCCAGCTGGCTGACTAGTTAGCCGAGCTTGACGCGTCTCGCAACTTGGCAAACTAATGGCACCAAAGCACTCCTGGGGTCGGTCCGGGTCCACATGCAAACTTTCGGAGCTGCGCGAAATCTCGCACTATGCTAACCAGCCCGTTTGCTAATTAGCCGAACTTTGCGCGCGTCGCAACTTTGCAAACTAATACCACCAAAGCACTCCCGGGGTCGGTCCGGTTCCAAATGCGAAGTATCGGAGCTGCGCAAAATCTCCCACTATGCTAATCAGCCCGGCAGATCCCCAGGCGTGGCCAGCTGGCTGACTAGTTAGCCGAGCTTGACGCGTCTCGCAACTTGGCAAACTAATGGCACCAAAGCACTCCTGGGGTCGGTCCGGGTCCACATGCAAACTTTCGGAGCTGCGCGAAATCTCGCACTATGCTAACCAGCCCGTTTGCTAATTAGCCGAACTTTGCGCGCGTCGCAACTTTGCAAACTAATACCACCAAAGCACTCCCGGGGTCGGTCCGGTTCCAAATGCGAAGTATCGGAGCTGCGCAAAATCTCCCACTATGCTAATCAGCCCGGCAGATCCCCAGGCGTGGCCAGCTGGCTGACTAGTTAGCCGAGCTTGACGCGTCTCGCAACTTGGCAAACTAATGGCACCAAAGCACTCCTGGGGTCGGTCCGGGTCCACATGCAAACTTTCGGAGCTGCGCGAAATCTCGCACTATGCTAACCAGCCCGTTTGCTAATTAGCCGAACTTTGCGCGCGTCGCAACTTTGCAAACTAATACCACCAAAGCACTCCCGGGGTCGGTCCGGTTCCAAATGCGAAGTATCGGAGCTGCGCAAAATCTCCCACTATGCTAATCAGCCCGGCAGATCCCCAGGCGTGGCCAGCTGGCTGACTAGTTAGCCGAGCTTGACGCGTCTCGCAACTTGGCAAACTAATGGCACCAAAGCACTCCTGGGGTCGGTCCGGGTCCACATGCAAACTTTCGGAGCTGCGCGAAATCTCGCACTATGCTAACCAGCCCGTTTGCTAATTAGCCGAACTTTGCGCGCGTCGCAACTTTGCAAACTAATACCACCAAAGCACTCCCGGGGTCGGTCCGGTTCCAAATGCGAAGTATCGGAGCTGCGCAAAATCTCCCACTATGCTAATCAGCCCGGCAGATCCCCAGGCGTGGCCAGCTGGCTGACTAGTTAGCCGAGCTTGACGCGTCTCGCAACTTGGCAAACTAATGGCACCAAAGCACTCCTGGGGTCGGTCCGGGTCCACATGCAAACTTTCGGAGCTGCGCGAAATCTCGCACTATGCTAACCAGCCCGTTTGCTAATTAGCCGAACTTTGCGCGCGTCGCAACTTTGCAAACTAATACCACCAAAGCACTCCCGGGGTCGGTCCGGTTCCAAATGCGAAGTATCGGAGCTGCGCAAAATCTCCCACTATGCTAATCAGCCCGGCAGATCCCCAGGCGTGGCCAGCTGGCTGACTAGTTAGCCGAGCTTGACGCGTCTCGCAACTTGGCAAACTAATGGCACCAAAGCACTCCTGGGGTCGGTCCGGGTCCACATGCAAACTTTCGGAGCTGCGCGAAATCTCGCACTATGCTAACCAGCCCGTTTGCTAATTAGCCGAACTTTGCGCGCGTCGCAACTTTGCAAACTAATACCACCAAAGCACTCCCGGGGTCGGTCCGGTTCCAAATGCGAAGTATCGGAGCTGCGCAAAATCTCCCACTATGCTAATCAGCCCGGCAGATCCCCAGGCGTGGCCAGCTGGCTGACTAGTTAGCCGAGCTTGACGCGTCTCGCAACTTGGCAAACTAATGGCACCAAAGCACTCCTGGGGTCGGTCCGGGTCCACATGCAAACTTTCGGAGCTGCGCGAAATCTCGCACTATGCTAACCAGCCCGTTTGCTAATTAGCCGAACTTTGCGCGCGTCGCAACTTTGCAAACTAATACCACCAAAGCACTCCCGGGGTCGGTCCGGTTCCAAATGCGAAGTATCGGAGCTGCGCAAAATCTCCCACTATGCTAATCAGCCCGGCAGATCCCCAGGCGTGGCCAGCTGGCTGACTAGTTAGCCGAGCTTGACGCGTCTCGCAACTTGGCAAACTAATGGCACCAAAGCACTCCTGGGGTCGGTCCGGGTCCACATGCAAACTTTCGGAGCTGCGCGAAATCTCGCACTATGCTAACCAGCCCGTTTGCTAATTAGCCGAACTTTGCGCGCGTCGCAACTTTGCAAACTAATACCACCAAAGCACTCCCGGGGTCGGTCCGGTTCCAAATGCGAAGTATCGGAGCTGCGCAAAATCTCCCACTATGCTAATCAGCCCGGCAGATCCCCAGGCGTGGCCAGCTGGCTGACTAGTTAGCCGAGCTTGACGCGTCTCGCAACTTGGCAAACTAATGGCACCAAAGCACTCCTGGGGTCGGTCCGGGTCCACATGCAAACTTTCGGAGCTGCGCGAAATCTCGCACTATGCTAACCAGCCCGTTTGCTAATTAGCCGAACTTTGCGCGCGTCGCAACTTTGCAAACTAATACCACCAAAGCACTCCCGGGGTCGGTCCGGTTCCAAATGCGAAGTATCGGAGCTGCGCAAAATCTCCCACTATGCTAATCAGCCCGGCAGATCCCCAGGCGTGGCCAGCTGGCTGACTAGTTAGCCGAGCTTGACGCGTCTCGCAACTTGGCAAACTAATGGCACCAAAGCACTCCTGGGGTCGGTCCGGGTCCACATGCAAACTTTCGGAGCTGCGCGAAATCTCGCACTATGCTAACCAGCCCGTTTGCTAATTAGCCGAACTTTGCGCGCGTCGCAACTTTGCAAACTAATACCACCAAAGCACTCCCGGGGTCGGTCCGGTTCCAAATGCGAAGTATCGGAGCTGCGCAAAATCTCCCACTATGCTAATCAGCCCGGCAGATCCCCAGGCGTGGCCAGCTGGCTGACTAGTTAGCCGAGCTTGACGCGTCTCGCAACTTGGCAAACTAATGGCACCAAAGCACTCCTGGGGTCGGTCCGGGTCCACATGCAAACTTTCGGAGCTGCGCGAAATCTCGCACTATGCTAACCAGCCCGTTTGCTAATTAGCCGAACTTTGCGCGCGTCGCAACTTTGCAAACTAATACCACCAAAGCACTCCCGGGGTCGGTCCGGTTCCAAATGCGAAGTATCGGAGCTGCGCAAAATCTCCCACTATGCTAATCAGCCCGGCAGATCCCCAGGCGTGGCCAGCTGGCTGACTAGTTAGCCGAGCTTGACGCGTCTCGCAACTTGGCAAACTAATGGCACCAAAGCACTCCTGGGGTCGGTCCGGGTCCACATGCAAACTTTCGGAGCTGCGCGAAATCTCGCACTATGCTAACCAGCCCGTTTGCTAATTAGCCGAACTTTGCGCGCGTCGCAACTTTGCAAACTAATACCACCAAAGCACTCCCGGGGTCGGTCCGGTTCCAAATGCGAAGTATCGGAGCTGCGCAAAATCTCCCACTATGCTAATCAGCCCGGCAGATCCCCAGGCGTGGCCAGCTGGCTGACTAGTTAGCCGAGCTTTGACGCGTCTCGCAACTTGGCAAACTAATGGCACCAAAGCACTCCTGGGGTCGGTCCGGGTCCACATGCAAACTTTCGGAGCTGCGCGAAATCTCGCACTATGCTAACCAGCCCGTTTGCTAATTAGCCGAACTTTGCGCGCGTCGCAACTTTGCAAACTAATACCACCAAAGCACTCCCGGGGTCGGTCCGGTTCCAAATGCGAAGTATCGGAGCTGCGCAAAATCTCCCACTATGCTAATCAGCCCGGCAGATCCCCAGGCGTGGCCAGCTGGCTGACTAGTTAGCCGAGTCTTGACGCGTCTCGCAACTTGGCAAACTAATGGCACCAAAGCACTCCTGGGGTCGGTCCGGGTCCACATGCAAACTTTCGGAGCTGCGCGAAATCTCGCACTATGCTAACCAGCCCGTTTGCTAATTAGCCGAACTTTGCGCGCGTCGCAACTTTGCAAACTAATACCACCAAAGCACTCCCGGGGTCGGTCCGGTTCCAAATGCGAAGTATCGGAGCTGCGCAAAATCTCCCACTATGCTAATCAGCCCGGCAGATCCCCAGGCGTGGCCAGCTGGCTGACTAGTTAGCCGAGCTTGACGCGTCTCGCAACTTGGCAAACTAATGGCACCAAAGCACTCCTGGGGTCGGTCCGGGTCCACATGCAAACTTTCGGAGCTGCGCGAAATCTCGCACTATGCTAACCAGCCCGTTTGCTAATTAGCCGAACTTTGCGCGCGTCGCAACTTTGCAAACTAATACCACCAAAGCACTCCCGGGGTCGGTCCGGTTCCAAATGCGAAGTATCGGAGCTGCGCAAAATCTCCCACTATGCTAATCAGCCCGGCAGATCCCCAGGCGTGGCCAGCTGGCTGACTAGTTAGCCGAGCTTGACGCGTCTCGCAACTTGGCAAACTAATGGCACCAAAGCACTCCTGGGGTCGGTCCGGGTCCACATGCAAACTTTCGGAGCTGCGCGAAATCTCGCACTATGCTAACCAGCCCGTTTGCTAATTAGCCGAACTTTGCGCGCGTCGCAACTTTGCAAACTAATACCACCAAAGCACTCCCGGGGTCGGTCCGGTTCCAAATGCGAAGTATCGGAGCTGCGCAAAATCTCCCACTATGCTAATCAGCCCGGCAGATCCCCAGGCGTGGCCAGCTGGCTGACTAGTTAGCCGAGCTTGACGCGTCTCGCAACTTGGCAAACTAATGGCACCAAAGCACTCCTGGGGTCGGTCCGGGTCCACATGCAAACTTTCGGAGCTGCGCGAAATCTCGCACTATGCTAACCAGCCCGTTTGCTAATTAGCCGAACTTTGCGCGCGTCGCAACTTTGCAAACTAATACCACCAAAGCACTCCCGGGGTCGGTCCGGTTCCAAATGCGAAGTATCGGAGCTGCGCAAAATCTCCCACTATGCTAATCAGCCCGGCAGATCCCCAGGCGTGGCCAGCTGGCTGACTAGTTAGCCGAGCTTGACGCGTCTCGCAACTTGGCAAACTAATGGCACCAAAGCACTCCTGGGGTCGGTCCGGGTCCACATGCAAACTTTCGGAGCTGCGCGAAATCTCGCACTATGCTAACCAGCCCGTTTGCTAATTAGCCGAACTTTGCGCGCGTCGCAACTTTGCAAACTAATACCACCAAAGCACTCCCGGGGTCGGTCCGGTTCCAAATGCGAAGTATCGGAGCTGCGCAAAATCTCCCACTATGCTAATCAGCCCGGCAGATCCCCAGGCGTGGCCAGCTGGCTGACTAGTTAGCCGAGCTTGACGCGTCTCGCAACTTGGCAAACTAATGGCACCAAAGCACTCCTGGGGTCGGTCCGGGTCCACATGCAAACTTTCGGAGCTGCGCGAAATCTCGCACTATGCTAACCAGCCCGTTTGCTAATTAGCCGAACTTTGCGCGCGTCGCAACTTTGCAAACTAATACCACCAAAGCACTCCCGGGGTCGGTCCGGTTCCAAATGCGAAGTATCGGAGCTGCGCAAAATCTCCCACTATGCTAATCAGCCCGGCAGATCCCCAGGCGTGGCCAGCTGGCTGACTAGTTAGCCGAGCTTGACGCGTCTCGCAACTTGGCAAACTAATGGCACCAAAGCACTCCTGGGGTCGGTCCGGGTCCACATGCAAACTTTCGGAGCTGCGCGAAATCTCGCACTATGCTAACCAGCCCGTTTGCTAATTAGCCGAACTTTGCGCGCGTCGCAACTTTGCAAACTAATACCACCAAAGCACTCCCGGGGTCGGTCCGGTTCCAAATGCGAAGTATCGGAGCTGCGCAAAATCTCCCACTATGCTAATCAGCCCGGCAGATCCCCAGGCGTGGCCAGCTGGCTGACTAGTTAGCCGAGCTTGACGCGTCTCGCAACTTGGCAAACTAATGGCACCAAAGCACTCCTGGGGTCGGTCCGGGTCCACATGCAAACTTTCGGAGCTGCGCGAAATCTCGCACTATGCTAACCAGCCCGTTTGCTAATTAGCCGAACTTTGCGCGCGTCGCAACTTTGCAAACTAATACCACCAAAGCACTCCCGGGGTCGGTCCGGTTCCAAATGCGAAGTATCGGAGCTGCGCAAAATCTCCCACTATGCTAATCAGCCCGGCAGATCCCCAGGCGTGGCCAGCTGGCTGACTAGTTAGCCGAGCTTGACGCGTCTCGCAACTTGGCAAACTAATGGCACCAAAGCACTCCTGGGGTCGGTCCGGGTCCACATGCAAACTTTCGGAGCTGCGCGAAATCTCGCACTATGCTAACCAGCCCGTTTGCTAATTAGCCGAACTTTGCGCGCGTCGCAACTTTGCAAACTAATACCACCAAAGCACTCCCGGGGTCGGTCCGGTTCCAAATGCGAAGTATCGGAGCTGCGCAAAATCTCCCACTATGCTAATCAGCCCGGCAGATCCCCAGGCGTGGCCAGCTGGCTGACTAGTTAGCCGAGCTTGACGCGTCTCGCAACTTGGCAAACTAATGGCACCAAAGCACTCCTGGGGTCGGTCCGGGTCCACATGCAAACTTTCGGAGCTGCGCGAAATCTCGCACTATGCTAACCAGCCCGTTTGCTAATTAGCCGAACTTTGCGCGCGTCGCAACTTTGCAAACTAATACCACCAAAGCACTCCCGGGGTCGGTCCGGTTCCAAATGCGAAGTATCGGAGCTGCGCAAAATCTCCCACTATGCTAATCAGCCCGGCAGATCCCCAGGCGTGGCCAGCTGGCTGACTAGTTAGCCGAGCTTGACGCGTCTCGCAACTTGGCAAACTAATGGCACCAAAGCACTCCTGGGGTCGGTCCGGGTCCACATGCAAACTTTCGGAGCTGCGCGAAATCTCGCACTATGCTAACCAGCCCGTTTGCTAATTAGCCGAACTTTGCGCGCGTCGCAACTTTGCAAACTAATACCACCAAAGCACTCCCGGGGTCGGTCCGGTTCCAAATGCGAAGTATCGGAGCTGCGCAAAATCTCCCACTATGCTAATCAGCCCGGCAGATCCCCAGGCGTGGCCAGCTGGCTGACTAGTTAGCCGAGCTTGACGCGTCTCGCAACTTGGCAAACTAATGGCACCAAAGCACTCCTGGGGTCGGTCCGGGTCCACATGCAAACTTTCGGAGCTGCGCGAAATCTCGCACTATGCTAACCAGCCCGTTTGCTAATTAGCCGAACTTTGCGCGCGTCGCAACTTTGCAAACTAATACCACCAAAGCACTCCCGGGGTCGGTCCGGTTCCAAATGCGAAGTATCGGAGCTGCGCAAAATCTCCCACTATGCTAATCAGCCCGGCAGATCCCCAGGCGTGGCCAGCTGGCTGACTAGTTAGCCGAGCTTGACGCGTCTCGCAACTTGGCAAACTAATGGCACCAAAGCACTCCTGGGGTCGGTCCGGGTCCACATGCAAACTTTCGGAGCTGCGCGAAATCTCGCACTATGCTAACCAGCCCGTTTGCTAATTAGCCGAACTTTGCGCGCGTCGCAACTTTGCAAACTAATACCACCAAAGCACTCCCGGGGTCGGTCCGGTTCCAAATGCGAAGTATCGGAGCTGCGCAAAATCTCCCACTATGCTAATCAGCCCGGCAGATCCCCAGGCGTGGCCAGCTGGCTGACTAGTTAGCCGAGCTTGACGCGTCTCGCAACTTGGCAAACTAATGGCACCAAAGCACTCCTGGGGTCGGTCCGGGTCCACATGCAAACTTTCGGAGCTGCGCGAAATCTCGCACTATGCTAACCAGCCCGTTTGCTAATTAGCCGAACTTTGCGCGCGTCGCAACTTTGCAAACTAATACCACCAAAGCACTCCCGGGGTCGGTCCGGTTCCAAATGCGAAGTATCGGAGCTGCGCAAAATCTCCCACTATGCTAATCAGCCCGGCAGATCCCCAGGCGTGGCCAGCTGGCTGACTAGTTAGCCGAGCTTGACGCGTCTCGCAACTTGGCAAACTAATGGCACCAAAGCACTCCTGGGGTCGGTCCGGGTCCACATGCAAACTTTCGGAGCTGCGCGAAATCTCGCACTATGCTAACCAGCCCGTTTGCTAATTAGCCGAACTTTGCGCGCGTCGCAACTTTGCAAACTAATACCACCAAAGCACTCCCGGGGTCGGTCCGGTTCCAAATGCGAAGTATCGGAGCTGCGCAAAATCTCCCACTATGCTAATCAGCCCGGCAGATCCCCAGGCGTGGCCAGCTGGCTGACTAGTTAGCCGAGCTTGACGCGTCTCGCAACTTGGCAAACTAATGGCACCAAAGCACTCCTGGGGTCGGTCCGGGTCCACATGCAAACTTTCGGAGCTGCGCGAAATCTCGCACTATGCTAACCAGCCCGTTTGCTAATTAGCCGAACTTTGCGCGCGTCGCAACTTTGCAAACTAATACCACCAAAGCACTCCCGGGGTCGGTCCGGTTCCAAATGCGAAGTATCGGAGCTGCGCAAAATCTCCCACTATGCTAATCAGCCCGGCAGATCCCCAGGCGTGGCCAGCTGGCTGACTAGTTAGCCGAGCTTGACGCGTCTCGCAACTTGGCAAACTAATGGCACCAAAGCACTCCTGGGGTCGGTCCGGGTCCACATGCAAACTTTCGGAGCTGCGCGAAATCTCGCACTATGCTAACCAGCCCGTTTGCTAATTAGCCGAACTTTGCGCGCGTCGCAACTTTGCAAACTAATACCACCAAAGCACTCCCGGGGTCGGTCCGGTTCCAAATGCGAAGTATCGGAGCTGCGCAAAATCTCCCACTATGCTAATCAGCCCGGCAGATCCCCAGGCGTGGCCAGCTGGCTGACTAGTTAGCCGAGCTTGACGCGTCTCGCAACTTGGCAAACTAATGGCACCAAAGCACTCCTGGGGTCGGTCCGGGTCCACATGCAAACTTTCGGAGCTGCGCGAAATCTCGCACTATGCTAACCAGCCCGTTTGCTAATTAGCCGAACTTTGCGCGCGTCGCAACTTTGCAAACTAATACCACCAAAGCACTCCCGGGGTCGGTCCGGTTCCAAATGCGAAGTATCGGAGCTGCGCAAAATCTCCCACTATGCTAATCAGCCCGGCAGATCCCCAGGCGTGGCCAGCTGGCTGACTAGTTAGCCGAGCTTGACGCGTCTCGCAACTTGGCAAACTAATGGCACCAAAGCACTCCTGGGGTCGGTCCGGGTCCACATGCAAACTTTCGGAGCTGCGCGAAATCTCGCACTATGCTAACCAGCCCGTTTGCTAATTAGCCGAACTTTGCGCGCGTCGCAACTTTGCAAACTAATACCACCAAAGCACTCCCGGGGTCGGTCCGGTTCCAAATGCGAAGTATCGGAGCTGCGCAAAATCTCCCACTATGCTAATCAGCCCGGCAGATCCCCAGGCGTGGCCAGCTGGCTGACTAGTTAGCCGAGCTTGACGCGTCTCGCAACTTGGCAAACTAATGGCACCAAAGCACTCCTGGGGTCGGTCCGGGTCCACATGCAAACTTTCGGAGCTGCGCGAAATCTCGCACTATGCTAACCAGCCCGTTTGCTAATTAGCCGAACTTTGCGCGCGTCGCAACTTTGCAAACTAATACCACCAAAGCACTCCCGGGGTCGGTCCGGTTCCAAATGCGAAGTATCGGAGCTGCGCAAAATCTCCCACTATGCTAATCAGCCCGGCAGATCCCCAGGCGTGGCCAGCTGGCTGACTAGTTAGCCGAGCTTGACGCGTCTCGCAACTTGGCAAACTAATGGCACCAAAGCACTCCTGGGGTCGGTCCGGGTCCACATGCAAACTTTCGGAGCTGCGCGAAATCTCGCACTATGCTAACCAGCCCGTTTGCTAATTAGCCGAACTTTGCGCGCGTCGCAACTTTGCAAACTAATACCACCAAAGCACTCCCGGGGTCGGTCCGGTTCCAAATGCGAAGTATCGGAGCTGCGCAAAATCTCCCACTATGCTAATCAGCCCGGCAGATCCCCAGGCGTGGCCAGCTGGCTGACTAGTTAGCCGAGCTTGACGCGTCTCGCAACTTGGCAAACTAATGGCACCAAAGCACTCCTGGGGTCGGTCCGGGTCCACATGCAAACTTTCGGAGCTGCGCGAAATCTCGCACTATGCTAACCAGCCCGTTTGCTAATTAGCCGAACTTTGCGCGCGTCGCAACTTTGCAAACTAATACCACCAAAGCACTCCCGGGGTCGGTCCGGTTCCAAATGCGAAGTATCGGAGCTGCGCAAAATCTCCCACTATGCTAATCAGCCCGGCAGATCCCCAGGCGTGGCCAGCTGGCTGACTAGTTAGCCGAGCTTGACGCGTCTCGCAACTTGGCAAACTAATGGCACCAAAGCACTCCTGGGGTCGGTCCGGGTCCACATGCAAACTTTCGGAGCTGCGCGAAATCTCGCACTATGCTAACCAGCCCGTTTGCTAATTAGCCGAACTTTGCGCGCGTCGCAACTTTGCAAACTAATACCACCAAAGCACTCCCGGGGTCGGTCCGGTTCCAAATGCGAAGTATCGGAGCTGCGCAAAATCTCCCACTATGCTAATCAGCCCGGCAGATCCCCAGGCGTGGCCAGCTGGCTGACTAGTTAGCCGAGCTTGACGCGTCTCGCAACTTGGCAAACTAATGGCACCAAAGCACTCCTGGGGTCGGTCCGGGTCCACATGCAAACTTTCGGAGCTGCGCGAAATCTCGCACTATGCTAACCAGCCCGTTTGCTAATTAGCCGAACTTTGCGCGCGTCGCAACTTTGCAAACTAATACCACCAAAGCACTCCCGGGGTCGGTCCGGTTCCAAATGCGAAGTATCGGAGCTGCGCAAAATCTCCCACTATGCTAATCAGCCCGGCAGATCCCCAGGCGTGGCCAGCTGGCTGACTAGTTAGCCGAGCTTGACGCGTCTCGCAACTTGGCAAACTAATGGCACCAAAGCACTCCTGGGGTCGGTCCGGTCCACATGCAAACTTTCGGAGCTGCGCGAAATCTCGCACTATGCTAACCAGCCCGTTTGCTAATTAGCCGAA
This sequence comes from Micromussa lordhowensis, assembly GCA_964020085.1. Lineage (NCBI taxonomy): Eukaryota > Metazoa > Cnidaria > Anthozoa > Scleractinia > Lobophylliidae > Micromussa > Micromussa lordhowensis. The sequence goes on along the minus strand of CAXHUQ010000861.1, from coordinate 3,782 downwards.
CTTTGCGCGCGTCGCAACTTTGCAAACTAATACCACCAAAGCACTCCCGGGGTCGGTCCGGTTCCAAATGCGAAGTATCGGAGCTGCGCAAAATCTCCCACTATGCTAATCAGCCCGGCAGATCCCCAGGCGTGGCCAGCTGGCTGACTAGTTAGCCGAGCTTGACGCGTCTCGCAACTTGGCAAACTAATGGCACCAAAGCACTCCTGGGGTCGGTCCGGGTCCACATGCAAACTTTCGGAGCTGCGCGAAATCTCGCACTATGCTAACCAGCCCGTTTGCTAATTAGCCGAACTTTGCGCGCGTCGCAACTTTGCAAACTAATACCACCAAAGCACTCCCGGGGTCGGTCCGGTTCCAAATGCGAAGTATCGGAGCTGCGCAAAATCTCCCACTATGCTAATCAGCCCGGCAGATCCCCAGGCGTGGCCAGCTGGCTGACTAGTTAGCCGAGCTTGACGCGTCTCGCAACTTGGCAAACTAATGGCACCAAAGCACTCCTGGGGTCGGTCCGGGTCCACATGCAAACTTTCGGAGCTGCGCGAAATCTCGCACTATGCTAACCAGCCCGTTTGCTAATTAGCCGAACTTTGCGCGCGTCGCAACTTTGCAAACTAATACCACCAAAGCACTCCCGGGGTCGGTCCGGTTCCAAATGCGAAGTATCGGAGCTGCGCAAAATCTCCCACTATGCTAATCAGCCCGGCAGATCCCCAGGCGTGGCCAGCTGGCTGACTAGTTAGCCGAGCTTGACGCGTCTCGCAACTTGGCAAACTAATGGCACCAAAGCACTCCTGGGGTCGGTCCGGGTCCACATGCAAACTTTCGGAGCTGCGCGAAATCTCGCACTATGCTAACCAGCCCGTTTGCTAATTAGCCGAACTTTGCGCGCGTCGCAACTTTGCAAACTAATACCACCAAAGCACTCCCGGGGTCGGTCCGGTTCCAAATGCGAAGTATCGGAGCTGCGCAAAATCTCCCACTATGCTAATCAGCCCGGCAGATCCCCAGGCGTGGCCAGCTGGCTGACTAGTTAGCCGAGCTTGACGCGTCTCGCAACTTGGCAAACTAATGGCACCAAAGCACTCCTGGGGTCGGTCCGGGTCCACATGCAAACTTTCGGAGCTGCGCGAAATCTCGCACTATGCTAACCAGCCCGTTTGCTAATTAGCCGAACTTTGCGCGCGTCGCAACTTTGCAAACTAATACCACCAAAGCACTCCCGGGGTCGGTCCGGTTCCAAATGCGAAGTATCGGAGCTGCGCAAAATCTCCCACTATGCTAATCAGCCCGGCAGATCCCCAGGCGTGGCCAGCTGGCTGACTAGTTAGCCGAGCTTGACGCGTCTCGCAACTTGGCAAACTAATGGCACCAAAGCACTCCTGGGGTCGGTCCGGGTCCACATGCAAACTTTCGGAGCTGCGCGAAATCTCGCACTATGCTAACCAGCCCGTTTGCTAATTAGCCGAACTTTGCGCGCGTCGCAACTTTGCAAACTAATACCACCAAAGCACTCCCGGGGTCGGTCCGGTTCCAAATGCGAAGTATCGGAGCTGCGCAAAATCTCCCACTATGCTAATCAGCCCGGCAGATCCCCAGGCGTGGCCAGCTGGCTGACTAGTTAGCCGAGCTTGACGCGTCTCGCAACTTGGCAAACTAATGGCACCAAAGCACTCCTGGGGTCGGTCCGGGTCCACATGCAAACTTTCGGAGCTGCGCGAAATCTCGCACTATGCTAACCAGCCCGTTTGCTAATTAGCCGAACTTTGCGCGCGTCGCAACTTTGCAAACTAATACCACCAAAGCACTCCCGGGGTCGGTCCGGTTCCAAATGCGAAGTATCGGAGCTGCGCAAAATCTCCCACTATGCTAATCAGCCCGGCAGATCCCCAGGCGTGGCCAGCTGGCTGACTAGTTAGCCGAGCTTGACGCGTCTCGCAACTTGGCAAACTAATGGCACCAAAGCACTCCTGGGGTCGGTCCGGGTCCACATGCAAACTTTCGGAGCTGCGCGAAATCTCGCACTATGCTAACCAGCCCGTTTGCTAATTAGCCGAACTTTGCGCGCGTCGCAACTTTGCAAACTAATACCACCAAAGCACTCCCGGGGTCGGTCCGGTTCCAAATGCGAAGTATCGGAGCTGCGCAAAATCTCCCACTATGCTAATCAGCCCGGCAGATCCCCAGGCGTGGCCAGCTGGCTGACTAGTTAGCCGAGCTTGACGCGTCTCGCAACTTGGCAAACTAATGGCACCAAAGCACTCCTGGGGTCGGTCCGGGTCCACATGCAAACTTTCGGAGCTGCGCGAAATCTCGCACTATGCTAACCAGCCCGTTTGCTAATTAGCCGAACTTTGCGCGCGTCGCAACTTTGCAAACTAATACCACCAAAGCACTCCCGGGGTCGGTCCGGTTCCAAATGCGAAGTATCGGAGCTGCGCAAAATCTCCCACTATGCTAATCAGCCCGGCAGATCCCCAGGCGTGGCCAGCTGGCTGACTAGTTAGCCGAGCTTGACGCGTCTCGCAACTTGGCAAACTAATGGCACCAAAGCACTCCTGGGGTCGGTCCGGGTCCACATGCAAACTTTCGGAGCTGCGCGAAATCTCGCACTATGCTAACCAGCCCGTTTGCTAATTAGCCGAACTTTGCGCGCGTCGCAACTTTGCAAACTAATACCACCAAAGCACTCCCGGGGTCGGTCCGGTTCCAAATGCGAAGTATCGGAGCTGCGCAAAATCTCCCACTATGCTAATCAGCCCGGCAGATCCCCAGGCGTGGCCAGCTGGCTGACTAGTTAGCCGAGCTTGACGCGTCTCGCAACTTGGCAAACTAATGGCACCAAAGCACTCCTGGGGTCGGTCCGGGTCCACATGCAAACTTTCGGAGCTGCGCGAAATCTCGCACTATGCTAACCAGCCCGTTTGCTAATTAGCCGAACTTTGCGCGCGTCGCAACTTTGCAAACTAATACCACCAAAGCACTCCCGGGGTCGGTCCGGTTCCAAATGCGAAGTATCGGAGCTGCGCAAAATCTCCCACTATGCTAATCAGCCCGGCAGATCCCCAGGCGTGGCCAGCTGGCTGACTAGTTAGCCGAGCTTGACGCGTCTCGCAACTTGGCAAACTAATGGCACCAAAGCACTCCTGGGGTCGGTCCGGGTCCACATGCAAACTTTCGGAGCTGCGCGAAATCTCGCACTATGCTAACCAGCCCGTTTGCTAATTAGCCGAACTTTGCGCGCGTCGCAACTTTGCAAACTAATACCACCAAAGCACTCCCGGGGTCGGTCCGGTTCCAAATGCGAAGTATCGGAGCTGCGCAAAATCTCCCACTATGCTAATCAGCCCGGCAGATCCCCAGGCGTGGCCAGCTGGCTGACTAGTTAGCCGAGCTTGACGCGTCTCGCAACTTGGCAAACTAATGGCACCAAAGCACTCCTGGGGTCGGTCCGGGTCCACATGCAAACTTTCGGAGCTGCGCGAAATCTCGCACTATGCTAACCAGCCCGTTTGCTAATTAGCCGAACTTTGCGCGCGTCGCAACTTTGCAAACTAATACCACCAAAGCACTCCCGGGGTCGGTCCGGTTCCAAATGCGAAGTATCGGAGCTGCGCAAAATCTCCCACTATGCTAATCAGCCCGGCAGATCCCCAGGCGTGGCCAGCTGGCTGACTAGTTAGCCGAGCTTGACGCGTCTCGCAACTTGGCAAACTAATGGCACCAAAGCACTCCTGGGGTCGGTCCGGGTCCACATGCAAACTTTCGGAGCTGCGCGAAAT
>CAXHUQ010000860.1:74200-100372 GCA_964020085.1 Micromussa lordhowensis | reverse complement strand
CATGACTTTCCAGGATTTCCATGACCTGTACGAACCCTGCCGTAGCGTACACATCAAACAGTCTCAACGCAACAGAGGAACGATACTCCCAATTCGAAAAAGAGTGCCTGGCCATTTGTAATGCATTTGGAAAATTTGACCACTGGCTTTATGGCAAATCAGACAAAGAAGTTCACATCGACCACCAGCCACTTGAGACCATCTGCAAAAAGGCTCTGCACAAAGCCCCAGCACGGCTACAGAAAAAGCTAATGAGACTGCAGAGATACCGCTTCACCATCAAATACAAGAAAGGAACCTCACTCTACCTGGCAGACACTCTTTCGAGAGCAGCACTACCCACCCCTGTACATGCCAGGGTCACAGACTTTGAAGTATTCAGGACTGAACTCATAGAGGAATCCGATACACACAACCCTCGCCTCACAGAAACCACCGAACCTCGATCGCCTACGCGACGAGACCAAAAAGGATGAACACCTCTCCAAGTTAATGGCCACAATCGCCCAAGGCTGGCCAGATGACAGAAAGCAGCTACCGCAACCAATACGGGCATACTGGACCTACAGAGACGAGCTAACCACCGACAATGGCCTCATCTACAAAGGCGCACAAGTTATGATACCGCAGTCCATGCAAGCTGAGATGCTGCTGAAAATCCATGCAAACCACTTTGGTCCTAAACTTTGGCCCATCAAATGTACACATGGTAAGAGAAGTACTATTCTGGCCCTGGATGAGACAAGCAGTTTTTGATATGTGCAACAACTGCAGTACCTGCACACAGTATGGATCCAAGTCAACAAAAGAACCTATGAGATCACTCCCGATTCCAACACTACCATGGCAGATCATCAACCAAGATATCTTCCTCTACAGACAGAAAGCCTACCTTGTAACAGTGTGTCATTTTTCTGACTGGATCGAAGTGGATGAACTTGACGACACTTTGGCAACATTAGTCATTAACAAAACCAAAGCTCACTTCGCCAGGTTTGGCGTTCCACGTATCTGCCACACAGACAACGGACCACAATTCACTAGTAAGGATTACATGGACTTTGCCTCTCAGTACGGGTTAAACATACTACTTCAGGTCCCTATCACTCCTAAGGCAACGGTCGAGCAGAGGCAGATAGATAGATAGATACGTTTATTAAGACACTACATGGCAGTATAAACTGAATTGCGTAGAGAAAAACAATTACAGACTATTTACAAATGTATATACTAAAAATCAGTTATTAAAATATATAAAACTAAGCTATTTACACATCTTCATAGTTTCACTAGTTTAGCGAGGGCCTATGCGAGTTGCGCTCCTTTCATAATGAATGACTCGGCAAAACGCTTGGTCTTGGCAACCGGGACTCTGAATGAGGCAGCAGTGAAAGTATCGGAGTCTATGCTAAAGAAATCAGATGACTTCCAAATCGCCTTGCTCAATTACAGAAACACACCACCAAAAGGCCACACCTACTCTCCTGCCCAACGCATGGAGAGCCGCCGGCCACGAATGACGCTCCCAACAGCTGACCACCTTCGAGGCCATGTCAATCAACCGTGACACTGTATCAGCACAAATCAAGGCCAAACGCAACGCCAGTAAAGCTCACTATGACAAGACAGCAGGTCCAGAGCACACCAGCATCAAACTTGGTGAATTTGTGTTTGCAGGGCCACCGACAAGCAAACCAGGCAACCCATGGGCGTATGGCCGTGTCACTGGAAAACGCCACTCAAGATCTTACACCATACAAATGCCCCACAGTACCATCCCACGAAATCGGATTCACATTCGGCGTGCAGCACCTCCTCCTCCCCAAACACCATCTTGCACTCCACCCACGCTCCCGCCTAGACCAGGACACAGCCTCACACATCACTTCAATCCTATAAGATCAGAGCTGAATATGCCCACTATTCACACTGCATACATTAAAGTGACGCATATAAAACCAACACATGTGAATAAATTATCACTTTGGCTCAACTGCAGCGCGGTTCGGTTGTGCTCCAGTTCGTGTCGCTCGAATAGTTGGAATTTCCTTGCCTCGTGTTATTACTTTACTTGGATGGCGAATGTACAATACCCCGGCCCGGTTCGTGGTCGTCTGAGACCTATACAAGTGGATGAATTGCAAGCGGGCGCGGAACAAGCGGCCCAAGATGGTCAAGTGCCTCGTGGAGACGTAGAAGTTTTGCCGGCGCCAGTTCAACCTCCTCAACCGGCTGAAAACCAGGGCGCTCAACTTGTTGTGGGCCAGGCTATCTTACCTGCTCAAGCCCAACAGTTTCCACCGGCGCAAGTTCCAGCCCAACAAATTCCGCCGGCGCAAGTTCCAGCCCAACAGATTCCGCCGGCGCAAGTTCCAGCCCAACAAATTCCACCGGCGCAAGTTCCAGTGGCTCCACAAGAAGCTGTGCACGTGGAACCAACTCAAGGAGAGCTTGAGGTAAATGCGTTTCGTTTACATGTACTTCGTGTTGTATGGGGTTTTTTCGTTATTTTTCGGGTTTTTTCCCCGCTCAGTTTGTCCGCGTTTGCCGGTTAGTTAGTTGTGAACAGCTTTAGTCTATTAAATTTGGACCTTGGCGGGTTTCTTTTTTTTTTCTTTTTCCTTTGTTTTTGTCTTCTCTGGTTTCTTAGTATTGTATTCAACACACCGGGATATTGGAGTTATTTGTAATGGAGTGAATGCTTCATTAGCGGCTTTCGCGGATTGTATTTTTCTCTCAATTGTTGTCGAGAATTTATATGCAACACTCAGATGGGGCGGGAACTTACTGTTCACTGATGTGCGTGTCTTTATTGTATAGAGGTGAAATGTTGTAACTCAGGATAACGCGAATGAGCTATGGGGTGAGAGTTCACCAAAAAAAAAAAAAAAAAAAAGGAAAAAAAAAAAAGAAAGAGCAATGGGGCGAGAGTTCTCCATGAGAAATAGAAAGTGATGGGGCGTGAGTTCGCCATGAAAATAGAAAAGGGAAGTGATGGGGCGAGAGTTCGCCATGAGAAATAAGGAAAGTGATGGGGCGAGAGTTCGCCATGAGAAAGAGGAAAGTGATGGGGCGAGAGTTCGCTATGAGAAATAGAACAAAGTGATGGGGCGAGAGTTCGCCATGAGAAATAGGGAAAGTGATGGGGCGAGAGTTCGCCATGAGAAAGAGGAAAAAGTGATGGGGCGAGAGTTCGCTATGAGAAATAGAACAAAATGATGGGGCGAGAGTTCGCCATGAGAAAAGGAAAGGAAAGTGATGAGGTGAGAATTCACTTTGAAAATTAAAAAAAAGGAGAAAGAAATGTATGAGGATTCTCCATGAAAATAAAAAAGGAAAAGAAATGGGCGAGAGCTCGCCTTAGGACGGAGGGGGGTGTTCCCCATACAATACATAAATAAAAATGAAATTGGAAAATAAAATAAATAAATAAATAAAAATTGAAAATGGAAAAGGGAAATTCGAGTCTTTCGGCAATGCAGTGGAAGTTTTCCAAAATGCAATGAAAATCTGTGTTTTTTTTTTTCTGTAATGCAATGGGGCGAGAGTTCGCTAAAACAAAAGAAACTTCGTGAGTTGATGTTCGTATAATCTGACTCTTCCCTTATTTGCTCTCCTAGACTCTAAAGGAAAAGTTTGGTCATTTACAAAAGTCTCTTGAGGAGTTGACGAAACTCTCTGTGGCCTCTGTGATAAGGAAGATGCTCGATTATGCGGCACGACCGCTTTCAGAGTTTAACAAGTACGAGGCGATTGATATTCTGGAGACCCTTCAGAATACCTCCAGGGATAATCAGGATGAGAAACGCGTTTTCTACCGCCTTGTGTATCAGACAGCCAGGGCAAAGGTAGACCTCCCAAAGGAACATTTTCGCGCTTTGGTTCTGCGCTTCCTCGGGGACAAAGACCATACGAAAGTGTACGAGGCGGTTGCGAAGGTGGAGAAAGCGATGACTGGGAGAAGCCCGTCGTCTGAATCTTCTTACCGTGAACGTGGTGATGCCCCATATAGAGGTCGTGGCTGGAGAAGTGGCGCTCCCGTCCAATGTTATTTTTGTGGAAAGTATGGCCACATTATGGCAAGGTGTTATGCAAGGAGGGGTGCACAGCAGAGGCCCTCAGCAACCCGAGGTCGTGCTAAAGATAACAAGTTCTGATAGGTGTACTAAACCACTGAAGCGCATGAAAGGAAAACAAGTTGTAATAACAGTGATAATCATGTTAATAACAAGTTCAATGAGCGCAATAAACATTTGAAACTTGTCCGGTTTCTTTTTTTTTTTTTTCTCGATTTAATGCGATTCTTAAGTGGTATTCGGTTAGTATCGCCTTTACAAGGGTAGGTGGAGGGATCAGTAACACCTGCCTGTAACACTTATTTGTTTCCCTTCTGTTCTCGCACATTGTTGTTGTTACCTGTACTGTAGTCACAGAGAGTTGAGAGTTTTGAAAACGGGGTATCTCAAACCCTCCCGGTCATACTGGGTCAAGACTGTCCTCTCTCTGCTGGCTTCTACGGGGTTCTTTAAAAAAAAAATCCTTTTTTCCCCTTAGGCAACATTCTGGTCATGGGAAAAACATGACAACTTTGATAACTTTATCAACAACTTTGGTGATCGCGCAGGTGCGATACAGTGGATAGACGTAAGGGGGAACCCCGTATCGGTCAGCAGTGAGGGGACAGAAAATGACCACCTGATGCAGAAAACTCGACTGGTTGAGAATGGAGAAATTATCGGGCATGTCGAAGAGTTGCTATTTCGGGATCCTGATACTTTTGTGGCGGGGGAACTTCACAAACGCATAACCCAGTGGACAGAAATCGCGAAACTTGCTCCTTCATCACACCAGGAGGAGGTCTTGTCTTGGATTGGGAATAAGGTGTCGATATTCCCATATTTCAAACACTTTAAGGGAACGTTCAAGGGGGAACATTACGATTCCGACCGGCCACCCCACAGATTGTTTAAAAATAATGTAGCTTGTAAACAGTTTGGGGAGTTTGTCAGGACGACACTTTTAAGTCGTCTAAGAACTGGTGCGATCTCTTTGGTGGGTAAGGTTGGCCAAGTAACCCCGCCCCAAATTGTACTACCGTTGACGGTTGAGCCATCAAAGCCGAGATTGTGTCATGATGCGCGGTACCTAAACTTGTGGATGCTAGAGAAGCCTTTCACCCTGGATAGGGTGACAGATTTGCCTCGGTATGTTTTCAAGGACTCTTATCAGACCGTCCTTGACGACAAATCTGGATACGACCACCTTTTGCTGTCGGAAGAAAGTCGTACATATTTCGGAATCCAGTGGGGTGGTTGGTACTTTACATATAACTCCCTACCGTTTGGCTGGAAGATCTCCCCTTATGTGTATCATTCGACGGGCCTTATGGCGTCTAATTTTCTGCGCTCGTTGGGGATCCCATGTCTCCTATATATTGATGATAGGCATAATGGTCAACTCCAGGTGCCACTTAACAAAGGGGAATATGGTACCCTACACTCTGCAGATGAGCGTAATTTGGCGGCGGCCAAATCAGCAGTATTTCTTGTGGCGTTCTATTTGGTACGTTTGGGATATTTTCTGGGCCTAACGAAGTCAATCTTAACCCCCCAAAAGATGGTCCCTTATCTTGGCTTTCTCGCGGACTCCAGTAGGGAAGTTTTCCACCTGATCCCGGACAAAAAGCGCAAGTTCCTAGAGCTGATCCGAGAGACATTAGGCTCGAGTTATGTTTCGGTCAAGACACTTCAACGTTTGGTCGGCAAGTGCGTCTCCTTTTCCCTGGTTGTTCCAGCAGCGCGTCTGTTTACTAGAGAGATGTCGGCAGCAATCTCAAGGGGTATGCGCACAATGAAACCAATTGCGATCCGGGGTGCACTGCGCGATGAGATCGCCCATTGGTTATTTCTAGAAGGGTGGGATGACCCTCTACCTTGGCGCGAAGAGAAACATCTTCAGATTAACATAGCAACGGATGCCTCTCAAACTGGATGGGGTGGGGTCATCTCTACGCCTGTGAAGCAGGAGGCATCTGATTATTGGTCAAAGGATGAGATGATGCTGGATATCGCGACAAGGGAAGCCATGGCAGTGGATAAGGTCTTACAAGCATTTAAACATCTTGTCACAAATTGTCGCGTCGATGTCATGATTGACAACCAGGCAGTCATGCATGCGTGGACTAATCAAGGAGGCAAAAGTCATGATTTGAACGAGGCTATCAAGGCATTATTTTTTACCACGGTGGACCTGAATCTATTATTACGCATGTTGTACGTCCCGTCACGGGAAAACCCGGCGGATCCCCCTTCTCGCAGGCTATCTTCTTTGGACTACACACTAACACCGGAGACCTGGAGTGAGGTACAACGGGTCTTTGGCGGTCTGAATGGCCACTCCTGTGATTTGATGGCCCTAGATTCAAATGCTATGACTGACAAACAAGGGAATCATCTTCCCCATTTTACGCCGTGGCCCTCGCCATGCTCGATTGGGGTGAATCTGTTTGCACAAGATTTGATGAAGTTCTCTTCTGTTATGCAGCGTCCATATGTTTTCCCGCCAAATGTCTTAGTCGGCCCAGTCTTGCGTTTTCTCCAGTCTCACCGACAGCCATGCACGCTTGTGGCTTTGGATACATACCCAAGGAAGTATTGGTGGCCGTTTTTACAATGTATCTCCAGAAAAACGCAAAAGATGGCAGATCTAGGTGATTCGCATGCTTTGTTAATCCCTACGAAGGAAGGTTGGAACAATGAAGTCAAGATCCCAGGGGAACTGTGGGCTTTTCAGATAGCTTTTGAGTAGAACTCATAGCAGTGACATTGCTTTAGAATTGCTTGTAAATATTTAATTGGACTGGGGAAGCCCCGACATGTGGGGGGATCCCTCGTTAGAGTCATAAGCTGTTTTTTTCTTTTTCTTCTTTAGCTTCAATTGATCCAATGTAATAACTATAACATGTAGGAAATAAAACGTTCCTTTCATAGACTACAAACGTCTCGCCTTTCTTTCCCCTTAGGAACTTCCTGTTGTTGCTAAGTTGTTTACGCTATCCGTCAGATGCCCGACTTGTTCCCATGCAAATGACCAGGATTTTAGATTCTGTCAAAGGTGTGGCTATAATCGGCAAGTCTTGACAAAAGCGAATGTCAAAAAAGTTAATGTCGATTTGGAGTGCATTGATCAACGTTTACGGCAGCTAATGGACTTTGACCGTGCTACTAGCTATGCTAAACAGAAAGACTCGTTACAAAAAGAGTTTGAAAGCTTTCTGGCCTCACTTCCGGGACATGTCACTTTGGCCACTGTGACCCCGCGTGATGTTTGTCGTTTCCTTATTTTTAAGGATAAGGATGGCAAAACGCAGATTCACCGCAATGGTTGCGACCATATCGGCAAAAAGGGACGATTTTCGTGTGGATGCGCAATACGTTTATCTTACAAAACGATTGACTCTTATATCGGTAAGTTACGGGCCATTCTTCACTCTATTGGACGAGATGGCGAGTGGGACAAGCGCCTAGGCCTTGGTAACCCGGCGTCTGACAAATCCGTCAAAGATTTCCTGAGGCTGGTAACCGCAGAACAACTGCAGGCCCGTATAACACCGAAACAGGCTGCGCCGTTCTTTGTTGACAAATTGACACAATTATGTTTGCACTTAGAAAGAAAACTGCAAGGGTCTAACAAGGCGATTGACAGATTCATCATAGCTCGCGACCAAGCATATTTTAAGCTGGCCTTCTTTAGTGGAGATCGGCCAGGGGATTTGGGACAGATTAAAGTTCCTGAAATCCTTCGTTTCCCCAATGATGACGGGCTTCTCTTTAACCACATTTGGGGGAAGACGTTGAGGGATGGGGATGAAAATGTGTTTGGGGTTAGAAGAAATGCGCAAGCGGAAATCTGCCCTATTCGAGGCATTGAGTGCTACATGGAAGTGACTCGTGATATGAGGGTAGATTTAACGTGTGGCTACCTTTTCCGCCCAGTTACACCAGATTTGGGTATAAAAGACGCCCCCTTTTCCTCCTCCGCAGCCGAATCACGGTTAAAGAGCTATCTTAAAGAAATGAGTGCGGATAACGGTGAGACGCTCCACGGTTTCCGGTCAGGCTGTGCAATTACCCTGGCCCTTACCGGTGCGGACCTGGCTGAAATCATGGATCACGTGGGATGGTCAAGGCGCCACACAGCGTTGTACTACATGCAACTAGCGAAAGTCTTAAATCCAGCAGGGGCCTCGGCAAGGCTCGCCTCGAGTGTTGGCTCCGAGCCATCTGCCTCCTGGCAGGACATTAATGAGCTAAAACGTTTTGTGTGTGCCTTCCCTGCAACCAATCAGGGGAAAAGAACCTACGCGGAAGAGTGCCTGTGAGGTACGATGAAAATCTACCTCCCAGAGTTAGGGAATTGGATCGGGGTTTAGTTTTGGGGAGTTATGATTTGGTTCAGGAAGAGGGATGCCTCTCTTTTGACGGCCCAACGTTGGTCTCCTTAGGTGGCTGTTTAGTATTGGGGAGGAGCCCATCGTTGTCCGGGTAGATAGAAACAGACTTAGTGACATTAAGTAACAGGAGCCAAATTTATCCCCAATCTTATTGCGGTACGACAATGGACGCAGTGTTGGATAGTTTACTATTCACACTGCATACATTAAAGTGACGCATATAAAACCAACACATGTGAATAAATTATCACTTTGGCTCAACTGCAGCACGGGGAGGGATCGTGCGGGTACGGGGCGACGAGGTGCTTACGGGCAAGCCCTGGGAACTAATGCTAGACTAGTTATCTTTCCCTCCCTCCCACCCTTACTTTTCTTTTTCCCACACTGTGACCGTTGTCGCGTCGCCAAATTTATCCCCAATCTTATTGCGGTACGACAATGGACGCAGTGTTGGATAGTTTACTAATCAGCCTAAACAGCAACCACCTCCCTCGCCGGACAAAAGTAACAGCGGTCCAAATCTTGACACATCTTCCCCGCCACAACCACAAGAACCAAGCACACCAGACACGAGCCAAAGTGAGCTGCCTACCAACACACCCCTTGCTACAATTCAAGAACAGCCAAGGGATCACCAATCCGAAGTGAGAACACGCACAAGACTCATCAAACCACCAACTCGGTTCAAAGACTTTGAACTCAAGTAATGCCTGCCATAAACGTTTGTGCTGCATAATAGCGCTAGCACGATTGCAGAACTTTCCATGATAACAGTCCGAACAGAATCTCATATAAGGCTAATATTGCCTACTTTACCCCGTTTTATTTATTCTTACTATTGTTTTTCAAAGAAGGGGGTTGTTTGCCCGTCGCTAGTACTTAGGCCCTCCCTGAGAGAAACTACATCCGGGCTCCCCAGATCATGTTGTTGTTGTAACACAAAGTCCTCGTGGTCAAGCTCAGGAATAAAGTCTGTGTTCATTGAGCTCTCGATATTGTTTGAGTCGTCTGTATTGCCCGACATCACAACTGATATTGTAATTCACCATAAATATTGTCATTTATTTTTTCTTGACTCGTGTTTATTTTGTCCAATGCCAAATGATTAATTGTAATTCTCCAGACTGATTCAGTGCATTTAGTTTTACCTTGTCCAGTGTCACAATTTATATTTTAATTCTCCATACTTATTGCCATTCAGTTTGGTCTTGTCCAGTGTCAGAAGTGATATTGTAATTCTCTATACTGATTGCCATAATTTTTATCTTGTCCAGTGTCAGTACTGATGTTGTAATTTTCCAGACTGATTACCATTAATTTTTATCTTGTCTCGTGTCAGAACTGAAATTGTAATACCACCATACTGAATGCCAGTCAGTTTTATCTTTTCCAGTGCAGTGTCAAAAGTGATATAATTGTAATTCTCCATACTGACTGCTGCCATCATATTTATCGTCTAGTGTCAGAACTGAAATTGTAATCCACCATACATAATGCCAGTCAGTGTTACCTTGTCCAGTGTCACAGCTGATATCATTGTAATTCTCCATACTGTTTGCCACTCACTGTTACCTTGTCCAGAGTCAGAACTGATCTTGTAATTCTCCATACTGATGTAAATTTTTAATTTTCTTGTTTTAATTATTAGACTTGATCTAATGCTTTAATTTGCTCTTATTGTTTTAGACTGTCTCATATTATATTTGGTATTATAGCTGCATGTTTGAGAATCTCTCTGTATCATTAATTTTTAATAGCTCACCTTTTTATTCTGTACATATTTAAATGAGGGCCACTTGTTTTTCAGCTACTACTGTTCTGTGTTACCCTTAATAAATATAGTGGATTATAATTATTATGATTATGATTATTATTAATATCATTATTATTATTACTATTATCATCATCTAAAAATGCTGGAGGTCCCCCAAATGTAGATACCAATGGCTTTCAAAGGACCCTTGCTAGTAAGTCATTCAAGAAGTCCGACTCTAATTTGTGTGCGGCTTTTGCAACTCTGACCTGCTGATTGTGCACAGAATACATTGATCCCACAACCATTGAGCCAATTCTGGCAAGTCATCTTATCCCGCTGGATAAGGGTAACAGTGAAGTCAGACCAATAGGAGTGGAAGTAGTAATTAGAATTATTGTAAAGTGCATGACAAAGATGACAAAACCAGATATACTAGAGTCAAGTGGCTTCCTTCAGGTTTGCACTGAACACAAATCCGAGAGTGAGGCAGCAGTGCATGCAATGAACAGTTTATTCCAGTATGAGGAAGCTGATGCAGTGGTGCTAGTGGATGCGTACGTCAAATGCCATCAATACTGAATAAACCGAGCCGCTGCCCAAATAGAACATCAGAACATAACATCAGGGTGTGGTGGGACGAAATGACGATGGCCAGACTAGACTTTGGATACTATCCTAATGCTGGCTTGTTATGAAGCCTGAGGAGGAGATCACAAGGAGCATTGAAAAAACATTGATCCCAACAGTCCCTAGGTCAGTTGCAATTTGAAGATGCACAAGACAACTTGAAAAAGGTGTTACATTTTATGTCCAACAGTCAAGCTGGCATCTCCTCTCGACTGGGAGAGAGGAAATATGAACATTTGTGCATCACATTTTTGACTTGGACACTGGTGAAGAAGCTGGGGGCTGATTATAGGAGATAAATAAACCAGGTACAAGAATGATGGACCTGAAGGGCAATAAAATTGTGTTTCAATGAAGCAGCCCTGTCAGTACAAGACTTTGCCCAAGCTTCTGTTGTGAGATACTTGATTTGCAAAAGGGACCCACCGCACAAGTTTCAGCATGCTGTAATGTGCGGTTTTCAGTCTAAGGGACATTTCAAGTTAAATGACTTATTGAATTTTAGTCACCAAATCAAATCATTCTAAAAAGCTGTTTGTTAAGTGTTGGAAGGTCGATGCATACAATTACTGTTCTTTACAAGGATAATTAAGTTATTGAACAACCTACCACTTGTTGTTGAAGCAGGCAGTTTGCCAGCTTTCAAGAAGAAACTTGTAGTTCCCCTTTATATGCATATGATTTTTATTATATTATGTTATTGCTCTCTCTTTTCTGTCTTTCATTCATTGCTTGTAGTTTAATTACAGGAAGTTTTCAATTAGGGCCTACCTCAGTAACTTCCTTTCAGGCTGCCCATTTATTTTTGATTGTTGTTAATCATTGCGCATTGCTTTGTTTTACTCTTTCACCTGGATATATCTTTTAATTCCATCATCATCATCATCATCATCATTTCTCGTGGCACCAGTAGGTGCATAAGGCCGTAATAATTTGCATCCTGAATATATAACCCTTTATTGTATTATTTGTATTGTATTCTTCCAGTATCACGGTGTGAAGTCTACTGGATCTAGAAAGAGTTCTAAGTCCAGAACCTATAATTGTCAATGTACCTCCAACTACAATTATAATAATAATAATACTATTATAATACCTCATTTAGTTTAGATCAAAATACATATCAAGTGTTACATTCAATAAAAGATAAAATGATTAAAAATATGTCTAAAAAGCGTTTGTATTACAAATTTAAAAAGGGTAAAATGATAAAAAGGTAAGACTATATTGCTAATTTACACTTTAAACATAACCTATTGATAAATGTCTTTTTAAAACACTTAGTGTTTATATGAAGAAGCTCAGGCTACTCTTACATCTTTTATGTTAGCCTTGGAGATGATTTTTTTTACTCAAGGCAACAAATTGTGATACAAAGTTAGTTTGCAACCACCATGATCTGATTAGCTGATAATTCTCTTAAAAATGCTTGTCAGACCTTGAGCAGCCAAATCTTGAGAAAACTGATCTACCTCCAGAAGACATTTTTTTTGCTAAGGACTAATGTCTGAACTAACTGGAAATATATCCAGCTATCACTAAGATAAATGACATTGGCAGTTTGGGTAAAAGTTATATTATGCTGTGCAGTTATTTCTAAGTTTCAGTTTAATGATACTTTTCCACATATATGCTAAGAAAACAAAGCAAAAAGATGATGGGATAGTAGCAGGGTAAAACTTAATTTCCATTCTAGGGCCACTCTAAAGAAAAAAAACCATAATTGAGTATTTTATAAAAATAATATGGTTTGCCGAAACAACTTTACAAAACAAAATAGAAAAAGAAAAAGAGGCAAGAACAACTGATTGTAATATCTGATGCCTAAAACCATTTCGAACCAAGACAAGCATCACCCCTTTGGCAAAAAAGAACAGCATGCTACAGGAGGCTTATGGTACACACTTTGGCCCAATTGGAAAGCAGAAAAAAACAGTGAAAATTGTTCAGCAGATCCTCAAGACTGGAAAACACAACATGCAAGAAGCCGTTCTCACATAGACACACCCCCACAACATTTTTTGTAGGTTGCATCTAACTGTGCCCCTACCACCAGATGCTCTTGTCCAATGATCTTGCATGAAGCAACTGACTGTTAACATACAGTGTACTACCCACTGTTGATCACTACCCAAAGCAATCAAAAGCTGTGCTGCTCTCCTCCACACCTCAAGGTTCTCCGCCAAACAACCTTGGCAATCCAACAGAATCTAGAAACATCCCTGAACCAATGGCAGCACCATTCCAAATACATTAGTGTCCAGTCAACCAAGCCCAATGGTATTAAATAGTAAAGGAACAGTGACTCACCCTCAGTCTGGATCGAATACCGAGTTAGGCCTGAAGCAAACAACCCTAACCAAGATCATATCATATCATATGTCCAAACCAGTATTGTGCCTAGACCTGTGAGCTACTATTTCAGTCATCAGACTTTATATTCCTGGTGACATCCCAACATAACAATGTTTGAAAAACTGTCCTTTGACATCATTGATCTCTTGTTTGTTTACTTCAAAATAATTTATTATTTTATATTGCAGACTTAGAACTTTCCATGTTTACTAATTTTATGGCTTCAGGACAGCTATTTCTGAGCTTTCATATGTTGTTAGTATTATAGAGCTGTATTTGTTTTGGTCTGCAATAACAAATTATTTTCACAAAAAAATGGAATATGGTAGGTGTGCAGCGCATCTTGGTTGTTAAAATAAGACTGCAAAACGCTCAACATCACATCAATTTTGATATGTGGCAAAATATAATTTATGTAAAGTAAGACTTCAACCAATGCAGCCAGCGGTTTTTCCCTCAACAGTATGTGACCTGTGGGGTGGCCCTCAGGGGACTTGCAGGGCGCTTTTGCCAAACTGCACTAACAGTGTAGTTCAATTAGATGATCTTTGCGGATCATTTGCACAGCTCATGCTAGCGAATCTTTGTGTATTGCAATGCTTCCTCTCCTCCCTCCCTTGGTTTTCTGGTCTCTTGGTAAGTATTTGGTCAGGTAAGTTATTTCCAATGATATCTTTCAGTCTGATGGTGCCAGTTAGTGGCCGCTTCTTGGAGTGGTTTCCGCTTCAAGGGTAGCCCTGGATACCTCCCTTCAGCATATGGAATTTGGCACTCCGCTAACCTTTTAGGCCCCAGTTCCCAAGGTCACCTATTTACTGGTTCCCTGTCACTCCAGGAACTTAAAAGGACTGATCAGGTCCTTATAGAGATCTTTATCCTTGTTTGATGCTTAATGTTCAGCTTGATTGTGAAATCCAAACATGACACCTTAAAAAAGTGTTTCTGTGGCATAAAATGCATGGTTGCTGAATCTTCTCATAGTGTTCCTTATCTGCATCGGTTAAGATAGCAACATTCATAACTTTCACACAAGCCAAAGTGCAGTCCAGCCCGTCCAGACTGTACTGGTAACAACATTAATGGCTCATTTGTTTTTGTCTACCATGTTTAATCAGAGTAATTTTCAAATTCTATTTTTTCTCCGAATTTGTTTTCTGTTTGGATTTCAGGCATGATGCAAGATTGTTTTTCTTAAAGGTAATGTCATCAGGGTATTTGAAAACTACCATTACTTGCACTGAGGCCTTGCATTCATGTATACATATTTGTACATTTGCGTACTCTGTGATCCCTGCTTTGCAGAGGACTTTGTACATCTCTAGACTATGTGGCCTAACCATTCCTCATATTTAACTTTCATGCAACCCTGGAAATTTATTAAAGACCTCAATAGGCAACACTTTAAATCTGGATGTAAAGTCATTTTGATTCAATAACAGATTCATGATCATGCAGAGAGTATTCTTTGCTTGAAAAACGAATCTCTTAATTAGGCTAGATTGCCTGCCCATGTTTAGAGCTGCAAGAAGGATTTCATTAACTATTTGATGTGATTATACATGTAGTTACATGTAATTGTGCATACTTCTCTAGGTTGTTACATTGTATAAGTTCAAATGAAGAAACATGTAACTATAAACTATTACAAATCAAAAACAATTGTGATATTTTTTAAAACACTGCATTCATTTTAGAAGTACATTTAAATGTACATGTACTTTGATTCAAACCTTACACCAATGATATTAACTTAACAGTTCATTGAATTGCACTGAACTCTTGGATCAGTTTAAGAGCATTACAGTTTGAAGAGCAGTGTGTAATGACTCATGACAGACAAAAACAAGACACTGCAAATTGCTGACTTGATCATTTGAGGCAAATACACAAATGCAAGAAAATGAATGTCAACAAGTTGCAACTGGTTTTCCCTGGGCAATTAATTAATTAAGTGAAATGATAACATGGATGATAAAGTACCTAGTGCTCTATCATCTCTCTATAAACATTAAAAACATAGATTATGGGGCATTTTTAACATCGAATCCTTATAATGACCTTATAAACATACATGTACATGTGTATGTTTGTGTCTTTTTAAAGTAACAATTACCTTTTTGTTGAATGATCAAGGAAAGGGGTAAATTTTAGCACCTGGTGCACTGCAGGTGTTAAAATAAATAAATAAATAAAATTAAAATAAATTTTGCTATTTTATATAGCGCATTTATCTATATATATAATCAAATGCGCTTTACAACACTTTGTGGGGGACTTTGCCAGACTGCTCCACGCAGTTCACAATTTTCATGAGAAAGTACAGTATGATATACCTGTGCCCCCAGGTCAGAATAAGTGATAAGCCATCACACCGGGGACTCTTTCCGAACAGTGCGTGGGTTCTTTAACGTCCCACACCAGTACTGTGAGACGGGGCCTACGGTTTATCGTCCTTATCCGAGAAGACTTGAAAGTCTAACCATTTGCAGATGTCATTACAAAGGCAGCACTTTCTCCTCAGTTATTTAAAGACCCTGAGTGTTGGTCCGGCCGAGATTTGAACCTGCGACCTCCCGCACAGCAGTCCGGTGCTCTACCAACTGAGCTAACCGGTCGGCGGTAAATATATCCCTTAGAAACCTTTTATCAATGAAAAAGCAAAATGAACTAAGCTGACACCATTAACTTCATCTTACTTGCAATGTAATCTACTGTACCTCAAACCAAACCATGAATTCACACCCTGTATTCTGGCATGAAACATGGTGTCATAATGCTTAGCTCCCAAGGGCTGGTGATTCATTTTGTATCAACTTAAAGCTGTTGTACTGTCCTGACAATCCACAAGCTGGCCGCCACCACTTGCAGTCTTCTGATAACATTGTCACTGAATCAAATCCTGTGTAGTTGAATTCCTCAAGCTTCATATAGTTGCCATGAATCATACCTGTTTTAGAATACCTTAAAGAATACTTCACATTAAGTTCCATGTTCCATACTTATAATGCCAAGTATTAACATGTGTCACAATCACAAGTGTCTGCAATAAAAAATAAATAACAATTTTTGACAGGGCAGGGGGGGATTATCTACATGTATCCTGACAGCTTTTTTTCACGTTTTGAATTTAAAAGCTGGAACTAAACAGGTTGAAAGGCAGAGCGTTTTCTTTAGCACATGTTGTAAGATTATACACTGACAAAATGTGTTGACTGAGAAATAATTATCGTTTTGCTTTTTGAGTAATGCAAAATTCTGGTTGGTATGACATTGCAAGTCATGAGAGTTAAGGTGGCTCAATACAGTTTTTTATTTTTTTAAGACTTTTAGAACTAGGTGCGATTTTTCAGGCTTGAAACTGTACTGTTTTGAATGGCTGTGCAATTCTTTTAAGGTAACTCTTCACTGAATCTTTCGTTGTGTTTAAGTCATAAATTAAGGTTGCAATGTCCTGTTGCATAGCAACAAACTTGACCCACTTTTTGCCATCAACTGCATTTATCTTAAAAACTAAGCCGGTGACCCCATATTTTTTTTTAAAAAAATCTTTTTATTACACACAGTAGAAGAAACAGGCAAAATTAGAAAAAATTCTGTGGAGTAGATTTTGCTTAAATTGAAAAAAATGGAAATTTCAAGATTAGGAAAATTCCACTCCACAGGTTTTTTTACAATTTTACACATGCATTCCGGTTTTTCTGGTGAATAATTTTTTGCATTAAAAAAGTGGGGTCACCGGATTAGTTTTTGAGATATTAGCTTCGTGAATAAGGAATTTTTAGCGCGCGTTGTACACGCAAATTAAAATCTTGACCTTGCAAGATCGCACTTTGCGCACGCGTGAAGGCAGTCCGCTGCTCAGTGAAGCCCGCAATCCCACGCGAAGAGACGTGAATACCCGCGAATAGTGTTTTCTTTTTCGCAGTTGTCGTTAACAGCACAAGCGGTAGAGGAAGAGTACCACAAATACCCGAAGGTGAAGTTGGCCTAGTAAAAAGAACGAAAAAAACTTGAAGAGTATATTTTTCCTGCTGTTGTTTAGATTGATAGCCGGCACGATCGATCGTGAACTTTTCGTTCACATTCCAGCACAGCAGTTTAAAAGGATGTTTTTCTTCATTTGAAATTACCTGAAGGATGGATGTTTTTGAAGGTTAAAACTAGCGATATCGTAAACAGCTCACTAAATTTGGCGAAACAAAGTTTTACGAAGTAAGCCTCGGGCCGCCATGTTTTTTGTGAGTTTTGCAAACTATAAACCTCGCGCGCTGTCTCACGACCCCTCGAGTGATTGCGCCATTCCTCGCGCTGAAGTGCGCGTTAGAGCCCAGGCTTCTTACGGAAATATTACTGTATTGAGCCACCTTAAAGGAACTCCTCAAGATGCAGTAACCACAGAGCTCTGATTTCAAATTGCATTCCTCACTCAATAATATCACCATGTTAAGGAGGCTGGCAACAGTTTCCAGCACTTTTCTAACAGCTATACTTTGAGGGATGAATACTGCCACTGTTTAACAAGTGATGCTACAATAATGGTATCATACAAATTTCCAATCATTGGTGAACAAGTTGCAATCATCTATTTTACATAACAGGCTACCATAGCAACAATATAACCTGCTAAAAACACTCTTAATTTTAGCTTTGAGCGCTTATAACTCAAAAACGAGCTTGGTGACCCCTATTTTTTATTATCGAATTATAATAAACATGATAAGATGCAACTTTTGGCAAAGCTTTAAAAAATTTTCTGGAGTGAGTTCAGAGCCACCTTAAATTTTCTAAAAGTTAAGGTGGCTCTGAACCCACTCCACAGAATTTTTTAAAACTTTGCAAAAAGGTACATTTAATTATGCTTATCATAATTCAATAATAAAAAATAGGGGTCACCGAGCTCGTTTTTGAGTTATAAGCGCTCAAAGCTAAAATTAAAGGTGTTTTTAGCAGGTAATATTGTTGCTATGGTAACCTATTGCGCCACAAACTTAACAGCAACATGTTAACCAATGATTGGGCAGTTTTTCGATACAATGATTTTGGCATCAACTGATATAGAGTGGTTATAAGAATCCATGAAAGTCTATGTCTTGGAAAGTGCTGGAAACTGTTTTGAGCCACCTTAAGTGATCAACCTGATCAAGAACAGACTTTAATTATGAGCAAAGTATCCACCATAACAATACATGTAAATCTGGATTGCACAAACTTCAAGGTTTACTGGTTTAGAGGTTTTCTGTTTCTCACTGCTATTCAAAACGTAAATCCACCCAATGAAGTGAAGATTGCTAAAATGTTGACTTTCAGTTTTAGGTACAGTATGACCAACAAAGCTGCTTGAAGACTCTTTAATATGTATAAGGACATGGCCTATAAGTTATGTCTTTTCCATATTCATTAATGCTTCCCAAGCAATATTGTGGTGACAAAATATTGTTTTTAATGTTGCTCATAGACTAACTAATTAGCATTCATGAACTTCTAAAGAGAATGTAAGGTCTAATGGTAAAACTGCACGACTTTTATGCAGAAAAATAATACTTTTTAGAAGGCCTTTTCAAGCATCTTGAAAAAGTACCATCATTGGGTATACAGTGTACCAGACAATTAATTGTGAAAGTTGGGAAAGGACTATATTTACACCTTCCCTACCGGTACATGTAAGTCCTAACTCAATTCATTTCCAGCTGAGCTAATGCAGCATCAATCAACTACATGTATATACACTGTAGACAGCTTAAATTTGGCTGCTTAAATATCCAAATATATGTATGGCCTGGCTTTGAGATATTGAATCAGAATTCTTATTCTTCTCATGATTGAAGGGTGTCATCACAAGTGTGTACTGTTAACAATACCCTTTTTACCAATGTTTGGAGGGGGAAGTGGGGGGTTGTGTGGGGTAGGGAGGTGATGGCCTATTGGTTGGTCAGTTGGACTCTGCATCACTAGGTCCAAAATGGAGTCCAAGCTAGAGTTACTGTATCATCTTCTCAGGCAAGACACCCGACTCTCTCAGTACCTCTCCCCTCCAAGGAGTGAAAATGGTACTGGCCGATTGTAAGGGCAACCTGACAAAAAACAAGGGGTAACCTGTAATAGACTAGAACCCCATCCAGAGAGAGAGTGACAATACCCCTAGGCACCACATGTTACAGAGATCAGAGTTAAGTACCGGCACTTATGAGCCATCTGGCTTCTCCATATCTCTAGGGAGTGGAACCAACTTCCCTGCCCTGGAGCTGGTGAAATAATCACTAGAGTGTTCTCATTCTGAGCCACTGAAACCAGAAGAGGAATTCAAAGTCCTGTTTAAAACAAACCTTTTGCCATAAAAGTTTAACCCCCTTGACTGGATGTACCAACAAAACTTTCAAGTGAGGGAGGGACAAGGTCATTGGTTGACATGCACTTTAAACAGACAGCTACACAGCAGATGGCTGAAAATGTAGAATGGCAGGTTGGAACTAGGGCAATGGTGCATCATGGAATGAGGAGGGGAAATTGGAGAGTAATGCTTCTCGAGTGAGGTTGTACAGTCAAGATGATTCAAGAACCCACAGTGAAGGACAATGCCCTGGTGGTGATGCGCTCAGCATGTGGTGTTGCGGTAACCATGGCTACGATTCAGATTTCTGAAGGAGCCATTTTTTTATTACAGGAAAAAGACAGGCAGCCTTTGTAACAACAGTTATTCCTTTTGATATTTAAATGACACATCTGATAGGGATGAAACTCAGCTTTTGATTTTTGTTGAAAATCAGCAAAATAATGTATTCCATGCCCAGTAGAAATAATGTTACATGTTCCAGGCCATAGTGACAGTAGGTGGAATGGAGAGCAAGTCATGGTAAGTGATCTTTCCTTCATGTCAGAAACATTTCTGTCCTTCAGGCATTCAGCTCAAGATGCCCAAGTGTATCTCTTGCAGGAACAACAGTGCTAGAATTTTCTGGCTGTGGTGAAGAAAAATCGTCCATGCATTCAGGAGAAGTACCAGGTGATGAGCTGACACATCTTGATGAAGTGGCTAACAGCAATTGCATGAGCTGAGGAGGATTCAGGTTGTCTGCCCAAAAGTGTCATGGCAACAAAGATGTCGCACATGCACCCCTGCCCAGCGCGCCACAACCTTTGCCTCCAACCATGCGCTCTGCCACGCCATCACCACATCTGCATTGCCTCCACCTTTGCTGCTGCAACACCTTTGTGCAAAAGCGTGGTGAATCCTCTCCAGCTCATGCAACTTATGTAAGCTGCTTCTTCATCAAGGTGTGACAGTTCAGTGCTTGAGACATCTCCTAAATACATGGAAGATGAAGCTTCGTCTCAACTAGAAAATCATTGCATTGTAGTTCCTGCAAGAAATACACTCGAACATCTTAAGCTAAATGCCAAAAGGATGGAGAAGTCTCTGAAATGAGAAAAGGACTGCCAACCATGACTTACTTTCCACCCCATCTGCTGATCTGTTATGGCATAAAACATGTGACATCATCCCAACCAAGCATGCAGTACATCATTTTCCCAATTTTCAGCAGCCAATCAGATGCTGGGCATCATCCAAATAAGGTGTCATCTGAATATCAAGCACAAATAACTGTTGTTTTATAACCCATCTTTTTCCTATAACAAAAGATTCATTCAGAGGTTTGAATCCTAACCTTGGTGACCACAATAACATGTGCTAACCATATCACTACTGAAGAATTGTCCTTCTCACTGTGGATTCCTGAATTACATGTAACATTACTGTACAACCAAACTCAAGAGGTACCATTCCCTGATTTCCCCACCCCATTACACAATCCACTACTGCCCTGGTCCCATTCTGCCATTCCACATTTTCAGTCATCTATTGCATAACTGCTTGCTAAAAGTGCTTGTTGACAAATGCCCTTTCCCTCCCTCACTTAAATGTTCGGTGGTATATCGGGTGAAGGGTGTTGGACTTAAATAGTGAAAGGTTCGTTTCACACAGGACACCAAATCCCCCCTCCAGACTTTGTGGCTAAGAATGGGCACATTCCAGTGATGTTTCACTGGCTACTGGGCACTTAAGTCAGTTCCATTCCTAAGGGATCAGAGAAGCCAAATGCTTCATCAGTACAGGTGCTCAACTCCAATTTCTGTGACATGACGTGTCTAGGAGTGTTGTCCCTCCCCTTGGATGGGATGCTAGTCCATTGCAGGTGACCCCCAGCAATTGTCAGGTTGCCCTCACTAATTGGCCAGTACCATTTACACTCTTGGGCAGAGAGAGACATTGTGAGGGTAAGGTGTCGTGCCTGAAAACACGACACAGCGACCCCAGTTTGGCTCCATTTTGGACCAATGGATCCAGAGTCTAACAGACTAACCATAAGACCATCAACTCTCCACCTCAACAAAACCTCCCACTTACCCCTCCCAACATTAGCAAAAAAGGTATTGTTAACAGTACAGGGTTAGGGTTAGGTTTACACACTTGCAATGAGACCTTTAACTTAGGAAGAAGTCTGATTCAGCATATCAAAGACAAGGCATACATCAATTTGGATATTCAAACAGCCAAATTAAACCTGCCGTACTGCATGTAGTTGATTAATATTAGCAGTAAGTGAACTTTAGACTTAATACATGTGGATTAATCTTGTTTTTTTTTTTTTTCGCTGCATGGTTAATTTTTGGCAGAATAACCAGTAATGTGTTGCTTCTAGAGAGAAGAACTTGTTAGCCATTAGTAACTACCAAAAGGATATTGTAGTATACAGGTATTCTAGAACAAGGTTTACGTGTACTTCAGAGCGAACAACGTAAACTATTATACAACTTGTCATTCTTCTGATAACCCTCTTCTTTCACCTTCACCTATCTCTTTAGTGACTAGGTGTCACATAGGGCCTCACCCCTCTTGATTGCTGTAAGTTCCGTACAAAAAAATATTATTCTGTTCTGCAACATATGGCTCTATAATGTGAAGTATATATGAAATAATTCATATTTGAACTGCAGCAGTAGATGAAAGTAAAGAATGATCATCACAGTAAATTTTCCAATATAAGCAGTTGGAAAGAAGAAGCCTGAAAAAAAAGCGCCCTGATTTTATTTCAGGCTTCTTCTTTCCAACTGCTTTAGTTGGAAAATTTACTGCGATGATCATTCTTTACTTTCACATGGCTCTATACCTGCTAACTTACACGCAGTAAATTCACTACCTGTTAGGTAAACTATTAATAATAGATAAATTATGCAATATCCAACAATCAGTGTGCAAAGGACAATAAACATGCACACACTCGAAGCACGAGAAAACGTTTTGCAAATCCACGAAAATGCGAACAACAGCAGTGGAACGCAGCAAGATAACTACGACCTTTGGAAAAAACATTCAAGCACTGGTAAAACAAATATCTACTCCCAACTGAGATAGCCGTATGATGGATACTTCACTGAGAGTAAAGCCTTATGATGGATACTTCACTGAGACTAAAGTTTGCCTTTCACTCAAGTTTACCGAATTGAAGACGCTAGCTCACCAACGGGTCAAGAGTCTATCGTGTGAACATAATTTTCAAAGGAATGAAGCCCGGCTTTTTTTCAAACGTATCCGTTTTCACTAGTTTATAGCCATAGCGTAAACAACTAACAACAGTTTGTGAGTTTACCTTGAAATACCAACTAGCACAACGTGGGCTTCTCGCTTCTTTTTTCCGACGAGCGTTGCAAGAGCTGTAAACAAGTCTAACAGGCTTCAACAGCAGCTAGTGACCTGACGAAACACAGATATCAAAGCTTGACTCCCTCAAATTTACCGTAAACTAAATATTAGCAAACTGTTTGGCCAAAGGCACGATTTAAACGGAACTGTAGCTTCAAAAAGTCCCGCGACTTCAATGAATTAATTTTCCCTCGATCGAGTGATTGCGAGTACAGTGTCGTTTGTCAGCGGTTTGTCCCAAAGGACGGGTTAGTACTGACTGTAACAGTCATATAGTGGAACCTCGTCCCCATGGCCTTCTCAGTGGAAAGGATGCCTGTTTGATCTTCTTTTAAGCCCTTCTGTACAGTTAGAAGTAACTGAAAAGCAGTAAGCAACATTTAGAACAGATTGCCGATAATTCACGCTTCTCCGTGTGATCATGTTCCTTAATTCAAGTACTCAGCTGCTGGCAGTACAGTTAGAACTGCATCTCCTTCTTCTATCTTCTTTTAAGACCTCTGGACTGGTAAACGCTGCTCTTTCATATATTGTAAGTACAGTAGAACCCCAATAACACGAACTCGGATAACTCGAACTTCCCACTAAATCAAACTTAGTGCTATTTCCCTTGGATTTCACCTCACTTTTCAGTCATTTTTACTCGGTTAACTCGAACTCGGATACGCCGATTTTGCCGCCAACTCGAACTAAATTTCCTTTCCCTTGCAATTTACCCCGATAACTCGAGCTCTGGCTCTTGTAACTCCACGTGGATACCATCCCATTAGCTCTTCTTTTCTATAATCGGTAAAAACACTAAAACTATGGTCAACACTACATACATTTGATGTTTGATTGGTGCAACG
Source organism: Micromussa lordhowensis (assembly GCA_964020085.1). Classification (NCBI taxonomy): domain Eukaryota; kingdom Metazoa; phylum Cnidaria; class Anthozoa; order Scleractinia; family Lobophylliidae; genus Micromussa; species Micromussa lordhowensis. The sequence goes on along the minus strand of CAXHUQ010000860.1, from coordinate 76,634 downwards.
AACTAATCACATGTCATAAAAATGCCCAATTACCATTTTTATAAAATACAGTGAAACCTGTATTAAGCAGACACCGTTGGGACCCTCACTAGTGTCCGCTTAATACAGGGTGTCTGCTCTAAACAGGTTCAGCAATAATAGTTAATTATTAACCCTTTTGTAACACCGTGTAAGATCACAAACTACTCTTAGCATAATGTCCAGACAGTCAATGCATGAATCTGGAATAATCTACTTACATGTAGCTTTAAAACGACATCGCTGAACAATGTTAACGGTGTCTGAGCTGTGCTTTTAGCAGTAAAAAGCCCTTGAAGTGTCCGTTTATTGCAGGTTTTGTGCAACAAAATGGCTTAATATTGGTGTCCGCGTCCGCTTAACAGAGGTGTCCACTGAACGCAGGGTTATTTTATAGTAAATGTGGGAAGAAAGTTTAGGGACTCAAAATGCTGTCCACTTAATAGAGGATGTCCTTTAATTTAGAGTACACTAAACACTGAAGTGTTAAAAAAGCACCAACTATTGATTTTTAATGTGGCAAATTGAATTCTGCCATCAACTCCGTTAACTTGAAACCCCGCTATCTCAAATTGTTTTTTGTTTCACCCTTTATTTTTATCTATTTTTGTCTTCCAAAATTAATATCAGGTATAATTTAATTTGTTTTAAGTTCATATGTCATGACCTTTGCTTCTCTGGATCTGGGTCCCAGAGTGTTGTAACTATTTTTCATTTTGTTGAATTTTGAGTTTAAGATTAAAGCCACATGAATGATACCCCCGGTATGTACCATAGAGTGTTTTATGGGATTTTACTGACTTCTTTACTCACATGTTGACATCACATCTGACTTACTAATACTTTTTCATCTGTCTTGCCACTATTTTCTAAATAAAACTTCAATGGCAAAATAGACTCAAAGTAGAGTTTTTCTGGACTAAGAACATGCGAATTAATGGATAGACGCACTTAGGATTTTGTTTTTAGCTTCCAGAAGAAATGATTAGGGTAATTTTCTTGTATATACAAGCTTGAAATGGTGAACCCAGCTAAATGTCCCTCCATTTTTTCAGCTTTGGTTGTAACTTCTAACATAATTTACCTTCTAGAATACAAAAACTTACAGTAACATTTCATTTTTTCTTGGGGATTGATTGGTGCACCAAAGAAAAATCCCAGCTGTGTAAAACAGGGAAGATTGGTCATATAAATTGAAACAGTTATATGAAATTAGTTCCTCATAAATTCTTGTAAGATGATCATTATTGCTGTCACCAAATGGAAAGTGAAATGGCTGAAATGAGGTCCAGGGAGGCTAAGGTGTTTTAGGGAATCCCTGAGCGGAATAGCACATTTACCTATAAGCCAGCTAGTCATGATCACTGTTTGTAGTTTAGTTTTAGTTAAAAGGGATAAAAGGCCCTTTTTGTTCAAACAATAGATAATTCCATCCATAACTGGCATAAATCTTCACCCACTGAGTGAATAATGCAATGGTCGTACATTTTCCTGGGGGAGCCCTGGAAGGTATGTGAAAGGGTTGCCTTTTACATGAAAAATGGTATATAAAGGGTAAGGGGTTGGACCTCCGGGCAGAGCCTTCCCACATAAATATTTGTTGAGTGCCCCCCTCCCCCCAAGCATTTTATGAGTAAAGTGCTATTTGCTAGCTAATGTTTGAACAACTGGGACCTGGACTAGTTAATGACTGTGGGCACCAAGAATTACGAAACTCATATCCTTAGAAACTGTGTCGGGAGGAGTTGGTGAATTATTTTGGGGGTCCCTGCCAACTTTGCCACTTGAGCTTGTAAATGTTGTACATGTAAATCAGTGTAAATATGCTGGAGTATCTACTTTTGGCCTGTTTATACAAGGTGAGTCAGCCTGATTAGCCTCGCAGGCTGAAGATTTGTGCTGTTAAAGAAATTCTAACCAGAGAGTAGATTTTGGACTTTGCTGTATGATTGTGGAAATAACTATTTAAATAATAACCATTCCATACATCCATTTATAAAAGGAAAATACAATTTTATTTACCACTAAGTGACCAAAATTGTGGAAGTGGTTACAAACTATAATAATATTATGTTTAAAAGAAAGCAATTCCTAAAATGCCTAAAATAGCTTTGTTAGGTCAAGATACCTTTATATCCCAACCGAAGAAAACCCTTAAAACCTCACGCTTCGCCCCTGTGAGTATAGGAAAAGTCAATATGTAGCAAGAAAAAGTCTAGTAAAATTCTTTATGTACATCAGTGACAAAACGGACGAACTCTAAACCTTTTAAACTTATTTCAACCATTTTGGATGGAGCCGACTATAAAGTGTAATCGTGTACCTGTACTACGCTAAAAAGTTTTAGGTTTGCAATAACGGAAAGTCAAAAAACAGCAAGAATAAATTTCTAGATCATTTTACCATTTTCCTTTTG
>CAXHUQ010000860.1:54200-69200 GCA_964020085.1 Micromussa lordhowensis | reverse complement strand
TCCCCCTGATTACAGCCTGGGTGACAGATTACTCCTTAATTTGGGAGAGAAATTTCGGCGTTAATTTACAATTTCACGAGTGAAATTAGAAAGTTTCCATGGCAATGGTGTCATGGCGATGTAGAAACAAGTCAAACACTCACAACTATGAAAGTAATTTTTCACCCATGATATTAAAAGGTAATGAAATGGTATACTCGTGAAATTAGGAAATAATCTCACTTGCGTTTTGTCAAAATTTCAATAAACTCCCTCGCCTAATGGCCCCAGAAATTATAAGAATTTTTACAAAACGTGCATGAAATTATTTCCTTATTTCACAATTTATTTTGCAAATTTGCAAATGATCTATTACGTTTAGTGACGAAAATCATTTTGCGTAGATAATTATATAACGCACATTGAAATAATCTATAAGTGCATTTCGTTTTCGATGATTGAATTACTAAGATTATCAGTTGATTAAGAGCGAGGGAATTTAAACTGATAACGAGCTAGAGAACCCAGCAAGCACTAAGAAATCTATATATGCATTTTGCCAATGTTTAATTTCCTTTCCTTTTGATATATCAGCACATTCACTTTGGTTGCATTGATGTTTAGTAGCCGTACTAGATAATATTTGGATAGTCTATTAGGACTGTTGAAATTCTTCAGCTGAGCGGGAAATTTCAAGGAGTCGATCAGCATAAAAAAGAGACAATTAGAGTAGGACCATCAAGGACTGAGTAGAGTAAGATACACAGCGTTGTTATTAAGATTGTATCAATGGTAATTCGTTCAAATAAATGTTGAAAATCAGTGGAAAGAGAGTGCAATCTTGTCTTTCACCTAAACGGGTTCAGCGGCAATAAAGAGACTGAAATACTAATAAACGGCACGCAATGCATGCAGAAGCGATGACGTCATAAAACGTCATAAAAAAACCGGAAACCTGCAAATTAATGAATTGTACCCTGACTTCTTTATCACCACTGCATACCTTATATTTTATTACAAAAGTAACCTGTTTTCCATTCTCAATGTTTTTTTCAGCTGTAAATCTTCTGGTTAAATCACGTCTTCTAGTTGTTTTTCACATACCAAACCTAATTTGTCCTCTTATCATGTGTCCCAGTTTTAAGCTCTTTTCATTAATTCTTTACTTAATGCACGTTGTAAAGAATGAAGACGTGCTCTGTTTCATACAAAGATCTCTGTTTCACTTGAGATTTTGGTGTATTATTTGTTCCCACAAATATCCCTACTGGTTTCCCGCTTTACTCCAAAGCTGTGGCTATATGACTAGCAGCTAATCAAGGTTTCAAATACACTAAATGACCTGCAGTGAAACTTAAAAGACCATAGCAGTTCAGATATTTCAGTGCTCATACAATGCTCATACAGAGCTCTGACAGTGCTCATTCAATTCACTTCAAGACAGGCAAACGTCCAGCCTAAACTGGGCTGCGAATACCCTAGAGGTTGGTTTAAACATTTCCTTCAGTCCCTCAGGATAGAGATTGTTCAAAGATTTGAATACACTTACTGGGAGCTGCTTAGAGCTTCTATGCTCAAGGGTATCCCATCCTAGGTCCAGGAGTATATCTGCAGATCTTAATTCTTACTTAGTTCTACCAGTCCTGTTTTGCAATCTATGGAGTCAGTCACACTAGCTCTTCCCCATACATCCCCAGACCTCAGAGCAATAACCTAGGTAGAGAAATACTAAGACCTCGTACATTCGCAGCAGCGTTTGGTGAGGCACCAGGGGGCGAATGCATTTCAGGGCAGCGAGGCCTGCAGATACCTTTCTATAAATGTAATCAACTTAGCAATGCCACCCTAGTGTCTCGTCAACCTCTAGCTGGTAGCCCGCGTCAATTGATGGCTATCAACCTTGATATTTAAGTCCTCATTTAAATGCCTTAGTTCGTAGCGGCGTCCAATGATCATATATTTTGTCTTTTTCATATTTAGTGTGAGTTTGTTGGATTGTAGCCATCTATGTCTTTATTCAACTTTTCTTCAAGGGCTGCAGGGTCAAAAAGAGAGAGAATATAAGGGAGGTATCATCAGCATACATAAGTACTGATGATAGTAATTGGCACTCTTTAAGGGCCTTAATATAAATGAGAAACAACAAGGGTCGAAGTACAGATCGTTGGTGAACCCAACAGCTGACAGTCCATTAGTCTGAAAGCGGTTTGCTAGATGCGACTTAAACCATCGAACTGGACTCGAGTTAAGACCATAAAGCTGTAGTTTTCTCAAAAGTATATGCTAATACACTAGGGTTGTATTATTGATTGGTATACATGGGTATACATGGATATATATGGGTATACAAGGGAATACAAGGGTATACAATGGTATACAAGGGTATACATGGGTATCCATGGGTATACAAGGGTATACATGGGTATACAAGGGTATACAAAGGTATACATGGGAATACATGGGTATACAAGGATATACAAGGTAGACAAGGATACACAAGGGTAGACATGGGTATACATGGGTATACTAAGGTATACATGGGAATACATGGGTATACAAGGGTATACATGGGTATGTGTGGGAATACATGGGTATACAAGGGTATACAAGGGTATACAAGGGTATACAAGGGTATACAAGGGTATACATGGGTATCCATGGGTATACAAGGGTATACAAGGATATACAAGGGTATACATGGGTATAAATGGTTATACAAGGGTATACAAGGGTATACATGGGTATACATGGTTATACAAGGGTATACTAAGGTATACATGGGAATAGGATAGGATAGGATAGGAAAACTTTATTTATCCACGGTGATTTTGATCAAAAGATTACAAAAAAAACTTTGCACTTTTGTTCTTCACAAAAGCCGTGCAAATTATTACAGTTTACGTTTTAGAATATGTGTAAAAGTTTACATCAATGTATTAAATAAACTAATTATACAACTTAAGTATATTACTAAAAGTCAATAGAGAGATTGAGAGATTCTAATTTGCGTTTGAAAGTTCTCATGGACTTTTCATATTTCAATTCGACAGGTAATGCATTCCAGATTTTTGCCCCAGTATAAGCAAAACTATTCCGATAGTAATCGGTTTTAACAGCCGGTAGGGCTAGATTACGTCTTGAGATCCTTAATACATACATGGGTATACAAGGGTATACATGGGTATACAAGGGTATACAAGGGTATACATGGGTATACAAGGGTATACATGGGTATACAAGAGTATACAAGGGTATACAAAGGTATACAAGGGTGTACATGGGTATACAAGGGTATACATGGGTATACAAGGGTATACAGGGGTATAGAAGGGTATTCTCTGGACACTATACCTAGTCTTACATGAGGTACACACTTCTGCCGACGATCCGCCATCTTGAAAATCGTCGAGGAGAAGGCCCTGGGACGAGGTTGCTATCGTCCATCTGTGGCAAATATTAACTGACAGCATGACCGATCGGATCACAATCTTGCTCCTTCAATTCTACATGACGGCCATTTGTGTTTTGTATTATTTCTAGAAACTATCGTGAAAGCTATGGGCCGCCGTCACCACCAAAAATACAAACAATACAAACAGTCTAGCATAAACAGAAATGGTTTAAACGTCCTTTGTTAGTTGATACAGGTTATATGGAAATGATGCAGTTCCAATGCACTTGGACCGGTTGTCTTTGGTGGAATGGGATACTCAACCAGTAAATGGTTTAGACAGTTTAGAAACTGTCTAGCCGCCCTTGTCAAAACGGTACAATGAACACCCGATTGATTCAGTCTAAATGTAAGTAGTTTAGCTCCAGTTTGTTAAAGGGTACAACATAAAAAGATCTGGTCATGTCAAAGAACGAATAGGCTAGCTATCTCTGTTCAAGCGGCACAGCATAGTTTAAACTGGGATAGAGTGATGTCAAATGGGATAGCGTTACATGAAACGGCAGAGCGCTGAGCATGAAATGGCACAGAGTCGAGCGAAACAGTTCAGCGTGATGTCGAATGAGTCAGCCCCGGATGAAATGGCACAGTATTTGGTGAAGTTATACAGCGTAATATCAAATAGCACAGCTTTGCGTGAAATAGCTGGGCATACATTCAGACGGTGCAGCCTAAGACCACGTACACAGCTCGGCGTGAAGTGGTACAGCGTAACATCAAATGGCACAGCGTTGCGTGAAATGGTTCAGCATACATCCAGACTGATTAGGGCGATAATAAGTGAGTAGAACATGTTCAGAACTAGCTCAGCAATGCAATGCATGAATCATAGTATCTGAAGTAATAGAGTATTGCTACGAAGTTGGTCTTTTTAGGTGGCGTGACATCAGTGCGCCGAAACCACCAAAAATACAAAACACGATTGGAACAGCCAAGAGTAAACTGAGACAGAGGTCGGTATGACGTCACACTTGTGAAATTTTGGCGCCAAACATTGAGAGCTCATTCAGTCAGCGCGATGTCTGTAACCTCGTTTCATCCTATTTCTCCTTCCTTATTTCGTTTCACAAGGCTGTATGAATTCCCTGCAGTTCAAGAATAAATTCTTATGTTATTTCACGGAATATCATTTCACCACAAAAACTCGACACAATAATATTACATTTCCATGTGCTCTCTGCTGTGTCTGACAGGAATATTAAATTCCATTGTTTCACTGATTGTCGATGTTCCCATCGTCATTTTAAACTCCGTTGTACTTTTTGAATTAATTGGATCGTTGATAAACTCTTGTAGTCGGTCAAGGCTGCGAAAATTACCGTCTACTAGACGAGAGAACTTACATAACTGCTGTTCAATGATTAAATTTTGTGTCACGCAATAATCAGTAACGTAACATAAGAAGTCCTCTCTCGGTTGCTGGAGGTAAACGAAGGGAGAATATTGCAATAAATATAACATAAGCATTTACTCTTGAACTGCAGGGAATTCATACAGCCTTGTGAAACGAAATAAGGAAGGAGACTTACCAAAATAGGATGAAACGAGGTTACAGACATCACGCTGACTGAATGAGTTCTCAATGTTTGGCGCCAAAATTTCACAAGTGTGACGTCATACCGACCTCTGTCTCAGTTTACTCTTGGCTGTTCCATTCGTGTTTTGTATTTTTGGTGGTTTCGGCGCACTGATGTCACGCCACCTAAAAAGACCAACTTCGTAGCAATACTCTATTACTTCAGATACTATGTTTCATGCATTGCATTGCTGAGCTAGTTCTGAACATGTTCTACTCACTTATATATCGCCCTAATCAATCTGGATGTATGCTGAACCATTTCACGCAACGCTGTGCCATTTGATGTTACGCTGTACCACTTCACGCCGAGCTGTGTACGTGGTCTTAGGCTGCACCGTCTGAATGTATGCCAAGCTATTCCACGCAAAGCTGTGCTATTTGATATTACGCTGTATAACTTCACCAAATACTGTGCCATTTCATCCGGGGCTGACTCATTCGACATCACGCTGAACTGTTTCGCTGGACTCTGTGCCATTTCATGCTCAGCTATATTCATCTTACCCTGTATCAATTGTTACTTTGCTCTGCCATTTCATGTAACGCTATCCCATTTGACATCACTCTAGCCCAGTTTAAACTATGCTGTGCCGCTTGAACAGAGATAGCTAGCCTATTCGTTCTTTGACATGACCAGATCTTTTTATGTTGTACCATTTAACAAACTGGAGCTAAACTACTTACATTTAGACTGAATCAATCGGGTGTTCATTGTACCGTTTTGACAAGGGCGGCTAGACAGTTTCTAAACTGTCTAAACCATTTACTGGTTGAGTATCCCATTCCACCAAAGACAACCGGTCCAAGTGCATTGGAACTGCATCATTTCCATATAACCTGTATCAACTAACAAAGGACGTTTAAACCATTTCTGTTTATGCTAGACTGTTTGTATTGTTTGTATTTTTGGTGGTGACGGCGGCCCATAGAAAGCTCTATTTCTGGCTTAACTGACCGAGGAGAGGTCTCGTCCGTCCGTAAACAGCAACCGGCAATTTTGTTTTTGTTCCAAGTTTTATTCCTTAATCCAACACAAAAATGGAAAAAGCCTCCTACTCTGCCTACTCAGACCAAACACAAATAGTTCTCACTTCAGGGTTCAAACGGCCAAATACATAAAGAGATAAAGCTTTTGGCCATAAACGTCGTTCTTAAACTTCAGTGCTGCGTGTGTTGTAAATTATTGAAGTGAATTTAATAAAAATCGGTTGAAGTCATTTGACGTTTCGGCAGGAACACCGCTGATGTTGCACGATATTCAACTTAGATCGCTACTAAAACGAACGTATTACTATTTGAGGTAATATATCCGCGCTTGTTAACGATGAGGTGACTGTCAGACTATACTACCGTCAGCAATACATATTTCGTCCATCTTATCAACTAAAGGGATGCAAACTTACTGCAAGTGTATTATGCTTACGGTCTTTCGCGCTCAAATCCTGTCATGTTTAGATCTTTTTCCGAACATTTTGCTAAAGAAAGTTGAAACGTAAAAAAGAGAATCACAGCCCTTTTTTCGGAGATGACGCTAATTTTTTACAAGCGGTTTATTAGGAGCTTTGGTCATGTACGCGACACCCACTTCATTGCTTTAATTTCAGCGGAAAAAAATGGTAAATGGAGATCTCTAGATGCTGATGTACCTGGATGTTTTCAACACAAATACGACTACATACATGTAGCAACATGTTCCATTAAATTATCTTTTCGGGAATATTTAGGCCATGACATGTTCTCACGTAGTGCATCTTCTTTACAATCAATACAAATAATAATGAGGTTTAAAATAGACTACCATATCATGGGCTAAACTGATGATGAACAACCACCAATCAGCTGGAAGCTACAACCTCAGTAAATGAAATAACGAGCTTTAGTTTTCATTCATGTTCTGACAAGACCCTGACAAGATCCAACAAGCACAGAAAAAAGAAAATATCTTGCAACACATCTTGTTTTGCTCTTCAGTTCATTTGTGTTTGAGATAAGAGATCAAATCAAAGCGAAGCCTCACAAATTGTAAGTTTATTTTTGTATTGTTTTTTTTCCTTGTCGTCTTCTTTTGCTTTGATCTCTGCTTTAACTTCAATTACAGACTCGGCAATCGTCTTTTGGGAATATCTTCATCAAGATAAACATTACCTCAGTGTAACCGTCGATAGCAAATACTGTTCTGAAGATCAAACGCTCGGCTAAACAAAACTGTTTGTACCTTTAATCGCTTCGTAAGTTTCTCTGTTTACAACGCCCTCCGTTTCCGTTAAACCTTTCCGTGTATAGGACGAGTAAAGACTGTTGACGATAAGATCCTTGAAATATAACAAGTTCAACACCGTTAAAGTTCGCATAGATCCGTCAAGGCCGTGGCCGAGGTACAACCTTGTCTCGAACAGTGAAACACATACAAGCTTCGAAAAAACAAAACATGTGACACTTGTCCGAGCGGAAAACTGGTAACTATAGCGCAAAATACCGCTGAACGAAATCTAATGCGACAGCATTAACATGGCTCCTCTTAAAATGCTTGTCATTTTAAACAAACAATCACTTGTCCTATCCTTATCTTAACATCGTTCAGTGTCTATTTAATGCTAATTCTTTCAATCACATTGAGTTCTCACTACGTGGCTCCTCGTGGCTCCTCGTCGGGGATTCCCGGTCTCTCTGTGGTTGACTCTAACAAAAGGACGAGTTTGTTGATAGGCCGATCCAGTAGAGATCCCTTCGAAGTTCGGACAGTCACTGATCTGACCTGACCTTGGTCATCCGGACAAGTAGTGAGTACTTTGGCCAAAGACCACTGATTTCTGCAAGTGTTGCTGTCCTTCAGCAATACCACATCACCTTCAGTGAAGTTTCTACGTTGACGTGTCCACTTGTTTCTCATCTGTAGGTTCTGCAAGTATTCTTTGCTCCATCTTGACCAAAATTCATTAGCAATGTGTTGAACACGTCTCCAGCGCTGCTTACAATAGACATCTTCCCTTTGAAACTTTCCTGGCGGTGGCAATACGAGCTTTGTTTTGCCAGTGAGAAGGGTACTCGGGGTAAGCGGTAGCGGAGAAAGAGGATCACTCAAGGTGTCCACCGTCAGGGGTCGATTGTTCACAACCGCTTCTGCTTCGCACATTAGGGTTCTCAGCGCTTCATCATCCAAACTGTGACCGTGCTCTCTCATTAGGGCTGCCATAACGTTTCTTGCAGATCTAATTTGTCGTTCCCATACTCCTCCAAAATTACTTGCTGTGGCAGGATTCCTAACCCAGTCGATGTCATGCTTCAGTAGCTCTGCTTTAATCTGATCATCATCCATTTCTTTGAGCGCCTTCTTCAACTCGTTTTGAGCTCCTACAAAGTTAGTTCCTTGGTCACTGCGTAATTCTCTTATGGGCCCTCTTCGACTGATGAACCTCCGTAACGCTTGAAGGAATGAATCTGTGTCCAAGGAGTGCGCTACTTCTATGTGGATGGAACGACTGGCCATACATGTAAACAAGGCCCCATACCTTTTTACTTCTTTCCGCCCTTCCTTCACATACCACGGTCCAAAATAGTCAACAGCACTATAAGTAAACGGTGGCGCAGGCTGAACGCGTGACTTTGGAAGATCCGCCATTTTTTGCTCTCCTGCACCTCCACGAAGATAGCGGCATGTAACACATTTTGAGATGAAATGCTGGACAGCTGCGTTCCCATTTATGATCCAGTAACCGTTAGTGCGTAACTCGTTTAAAGTAACACCTCGCCCACTGTGTTGCGTCTTCTCGTGAACATGACGGATAATCAGCTTGGAAACGTGGCCAGCCTTTGGCAAAATGACAGGGTTTTTAAGACTGTCTGATAAGTTAGCTTTCTTGATCCGTCCTCCAACCCTCAGAACTCGGTTGCAATCCAAGAATGGATCCAGTGTATGCAGACTGCTGGTTTTCTTCATAGCGACCTTCTTCTCCTTCTCACATTGTCGACTTTCACGCTTTATGTCAGCCTGGAGCTCCTTTAATGCTTTAATTTCTCTTTCAAAGGCGTCAGCTTGCACTAGTTTGATGACTTCAATTTCAGCTTGCTCCAAGTCATTCACCATAACAGGCGCGGCAACGGGACAACCTTTACTATCACTACTCCGTCCACTGTTAGGTGCACTCTGAGAAGTTTCTTTCACTGAAGATCTGCTCATTGCTTCATTTACGCTCATCTTCAGCCGCTGCTTGTACTTCATACATAACGCAATTCCTGTTTTCAGCCTTTGCCAACTGGAGAATCTTTCTAACCTGCTAAGCATATCCTTCTTCTCTTCTGCAACAGTAGTATTTACAGTGATCTTCTTCACTTCTGGGCTGGTAGGGTCGAGCTCCCTTTCATATGAATCTTGCTCTGGCCAGTGGTTTTCACTTTCCCATAAGAAATCTGGGCCTTTGATCCATCGGGATTTCTGCAGAAAGTGTCTTGCATTCAGACCTCGTGAACCTTCATCTGCTGGATTGGATGCAGACTCTACATAGCGCCACTGCGACGGAGAAGTGTAATCTCTTATCAGCTGCACTCTGTTTGCTACATAAACATGAAATCTTCGGGACTCGTTGTTGATGAACCCGAGAACTACCTTACTGTCCGTCCAATAAAACTCTTCAATTCTCTCGTAGTCCAATTCGTTCTTCAGTACGTCAGCTACTCTCACTGAAACAGCAGCAGCTGCGAGTTCTAGCCTTGGAATGCTGACTGTTTTCCTTGGTGCAACACGTGCCTTGCCTATGACAAAAGAGCAATGTACATGATTGTTGTCATCGACTAAACGTAGATATGAGCATTGCCCATATCCAGTTCCTGAAGCATCTGACATATTGTGCAACTGTGCTGAAACAATCTTGCCAAAGTTTGAGGGCTTGAAACATCTTGGAATGCTGAGTGTTTCTAAGAGGGGCAGTTGACTTCTCCAATTCTCCCAACGGGAAAGGACATCACCTTCGACGGGCTCGTCCCAACTGCTGCCGTGACAAATTTCTTGCAATATCCGCTTTCCAATAAGGATGACAGGTGCTATGATACCCAAAGGGTCATAGACTGAACTGATAGTTGACAACATTCCTCTTCGAGTGCAAGGCTGATCCTTCAACTCTATTCGAAACTTGAAGGCATCCGATTCAATGCACCAGTGTACGCCTAACACTCTTTCTATGGGAAGCTTGTCTTGACCTAAGTCCAGACCCTTAATTTCCTTGGCTCTGTCTTCAGGCAATACTGACATAATCACTCTTCGACTATTGCTGACAAACTTAGTGAGGTTGAATCCTCCCTTTGCGCACATGTTCTTCACATCATGGATAACCTCTATTGCTTCTTCTTCTGTAGGCAATGATTTCAATAAATCGTCAACATAGAAGTTCTTCTTGACCGTTTCTGATGCTTTCACACCAAACTCGTTTTCACCATCCTCTGCAGTACACTTGAGGGCAAAGTTAGAACAGCCAGGTGAAGATCCACCTCCAAAAAGGTGAACTGTCATACAATACTCTTCTGGCTCCTTTGTTAAGATCCCATTATGCCACCATAGAAAGCGAAGGAAATCCTGATCTGCTTTCTTTACCTTTACTTGGTAGAACATCTTCTCGATATCTGCCATGAAAGCCACTCTTTCTTCTCTGAATCTTGTCAATACACCAGTTAGTTTGCTAGTCAAATCAGGACCTTGAAGAAGATGATCATTCAATGATTCACCGAGGTAACGAGCTGAACAGTCGAAGACCACACGAATGCTACTTGGCTTCTTCGAGTGATATACTCCGTGATGAGGTAAGTACCATACTTTTCCTTTCTGAGTTGCTAAGTCCTCAGAGTCTATCTTGCGAGCATAACCCTTGTCTATTATGCCAGTCATGAAATCCACGTAATCAGCACGGTACTTGTCATTTGATTCAAGTCTCTTCTTTAAACCAATGAGTCTCTGGGCTGCTTGAGGGCGATTATTTGGAAGCTGAACATCTTGTTCTCTGAATGGGAGTGGCAATTCGTAATGCGAGTCTTCGCGGTGATGAATTCCTTCCTTAGCCTTCCTTAGAAATTCACGATCTTCTTGAGACATAGCCATTCCATTTTCCCTTTCAGAAAAGTCCAGTTCGAACATTCGCCCAACAACTTGAGGCGTTAACTGTTCCTTGACGCTTCTCTCAACTACGATGTACCCACTAGCTTCATCAACGGCACTGGGTTCGTGAATCCGAATTCTGTGACACTGCACTGCACCATTACCTTCACGTTTAATTGGACCATTAATGTGCCATCCTAATAGTGAACGAACAGCATACGGGTCGTTCTGTTTACCATGAATAACCTCTCTTGGCCGTACTGCTCTAGGGCAGTTAAGTCCAATCAGAGCTCCAATCTCTACATCTTCCATGTACGGTGGTATGTCCTTGACGACTCTCTGCAAATGTGGCCATCTACTAGCGGCTTCCGGTCTGGGAATTTCATCTCGGTCGGCTGGAATATGTTGCCTAACATAGGCTCTGGGCATGTCTAGGTGTACATCATTTTCAGTGAAGTGGGCTGCGACCAATCCTTCGACTGCCTTCGTTTCAATTTCTTGTGTGCCATGCATGGTGGTTAACAATAACTTCGTTTCAGTACCTTCAATGCCAAGTCTTTTCAACGACTGTTCTTTTACAAAGGTTCCACCACTCGCATTATCGAGGAGAGCATAGACTATGATCTTGTGTACAGGATTGTCCTTATGATACAGCCAAATAGGAACTATGCCCATGCTGACTGGAACATCACCAGCTTCTGTTACATTACAAACAGTGTTGTAAGCATTAATGACTTGACCATCATCTTTCCTCTCATTAACCTCCGTCCCTTTACGTTCGCCAATCTCAACTTCGGTTTTCGATCCATCTTGTTTCCAGCTGTGATCATGAAGGGATGTTGGATGCTTCTTATGGCATGTCAGACAAGATTTTCTACTCTTACAGAGCTTTGCGATGTGCTCAGAGCTATAACATCCAAAACATAAACCTTTCTCTTTAACAAAGTTCCTCCTTTCCGTTAATGGCTTCTTCAGAAACTCAGAGCACTCATCTAGATCGTGTGGTTTGGAACACAAGGTACAGCTGCGGAAACGAGGATTTCTCGTGCTTCCATCTGGTTTTGACATATTTGTCCCAAAGCTTGAACCTTTCTCTCTCTTGAATCTTCGATCTCTTAATCTGCAGAATTTTGCATCTCCATCCTTTGATCTCACCACTGTTTCTTCGGAATAGATTGGATCCGTAGCTAAATCAGCTTGTTCAGACACGAACTGGCAGAAATCATTGAAACTGGCCATCCGCTCTGAGGCATTTCTGATTTTACTCACTCTTTCAGTCCACTTACTGCGAAGGTGTCTCGGTAACTTCTCCCATAATTGACGAAGAACATTAGCAGTGTTCAAGTCATTCATGTAAGCCATGCTTGACATTGCATTTCTCGCCTGTTCAAGAACAATAGAGAACTCTTGTAATCCTGTACCATCATTTGGTTTTACCGAAGGCCAATTCGATATTTTGGAGAGGTATGCACTTGCAATTTTGTAAGGATCTCCAAAATGCTTCTTCAGTAGTCGTCTAGCTTCTTGGTAGGAATTTCCATCTTTCCTTTGCAAACAGCCCTTGATCAGTTCCTTTGCTTTGCCATTCGTATACTGATCCAGATAATACAATCGCTCCATAGAGTTCTCAACCTTCGATTCTATGAGAGTCTCGAAGGCCGTTATGAATGCCGGGTACGCCATGACATCTCCGGAGAAAGTGGGAGGCTTGTGAGATGGTAATTCACTTCTAGCTTGCTGTGCAACTATCATTTCTGACAGTTCCGTTTGTTTCTTTTGGACATTTAGGAACTCTTGATATGTACTTTCATTGACACCAGAACTTAAATTTCTTCTAGAGAGGTTTGGACTTACTGATGGGTTGTATAAATGCTTAGAGACAACAGGTACGGCAGGTTCTTCTGTCTTTGCGAACAAATTTCCAGGAATGAAGGGTTGAGCACTTGGATTCATACCAAAGGTTGTAAATGCAGGACTACTTGAGATAGGTGTAATCGAGGGTGTAACCTTGGGAACCGTACTAACAGAATTCACAACAGCTGGCCCTTGCTGATCCTTAGAGATAACATCACTTACAGATGCAACTGGCAATGTAGCTTGACTACTAGAAATGGCTTGGGAAGAGATGGGCGTGGAGGTGCTTTGTCCCTTCATTTTTTCAAGATAATCGTTCATGCCATCAATGTTTTGCTCCAATTCAAACTGCTCATACAATCTTTCTTCTACTTTAGCCTGTGCAATTTCCTGTCTAAGCTCAAGCTCTTCAGTAGCCATCCTAAGTGCTTGCCTCTCTTTCAGGAATACTGCTTTAACTTCTAAGGCGGCGGCCTTAGCCTTAGCTTCAATTAACTTTGTCTTTGAAGAACATGAGGAAGTGGCAGAATGCTTGGAACGATTAGACAATCGTGATCGTACTGAACCAACTTCTTCATCATTGTATTGCCTGTTTGCTTGATTTAAGAATTCAATAACACTTTGCTTTAAGGTAAACACATCTTTATCATGAATACCAAACCATTCATGAGCCTCTTCAATCTCATATTCATCTGTCAAAGCATTTACGTAACGCTCGTGTGCTTCCTGCAGCTTTATGAATAGCTCATCTAACTTCTGCGATTTTACTTTCACTAGTTCAACATTCTTCCAACTGAATAACAGTGGTCGAATTTTGTTCATTTGTTTAGTTACATTAGACAAAGCATTCCTTCGGTTATCTTTAAATCTTTGAACTTCAAATTCCCTACCCTTTCCAGTGGGAATCCTTTTCCGGGTGTCAGCTCCGATTGCTTCCTTTTCTTCGACTTCGGTATCTTCAATGGTGTGCAGCGGTGAAATCGCACGTGGCGAACGTTCCGGTGACGTTTCGAGCAACTCGAAATCTGCGAGTTCCTTTTCCATTCCAAATTCGCCCAGAACATTATCCCTCCGTAGATCATCCACAAATGCAGCACTCTTTCGTTGTAATTCGCCATCCATAACCAATGTTTACCATTCATAAGGTTGTACTGTAACCGTCGATAGCAAATACTGTTCTGAAGATCAAACGCTCGGCTAAACAAAACTGTTTGTACCTTTAATCGCTTCGTAAGTTTCTCTGTTTACAACGCCCTCCGTTTCCGTTAAACCTTTCCGTGTATAGGACGAGTAAAGACTGTTGACGATAAGATCCTTGAAATATAACAAGTTCAACACCGTTAAAGTTCGCATAGATCCGTCAAGGCCGTGGCCGAGGTACAACCTTGTCTCGAACAGTGAAACACATACAAGCTTCGAAAAAACAAAACATGTGACACTTGTCCGAGCGGAAAACTGGTAACTATAGCGCAAAATACCGCTGAACGAAATCTAATGCGACAGCATTAACACTCAGTAAGTAAAGGACTAAATATACATGTACATGCATGTGCCACGCTCTCCGCTCTAGTAAACTACCATTCTACATTTCCTTTGGTTGCCCTTTAAACATCTATAATTAAATATTCTCACGGCGTTGTATATTTTTCATGACTAACCACGTTCTTCTAAGGTGAGATTTTTGATTGGATATGAGTACAACATACGACGAACATTTGATGCGTTTTTCGACGTAAAACATGTAAAGCTATGTGGAACCATCATATGAAAGTGAATACCCGTGTATAAATTTCCTGTGGTGGGTTTGTATGCAGGCCGTGCGCGGGTACGGTCACACGAAGGTGAAGCCCAATACGAAAGTTGCAAAAAGGAACAATTTTATCATTTACTTAGTACTTTCCTTTTCCTTTATTTGCCTCTTTATTTCGTTCTGACGAGCTAAAAAGTTTGTGACTGGAATGATGGTTGTTTAGACCAGATTGTTCACCGACTTTGTAACGTCATAAGTTCGCAGCTGCATTTTCCTCCATAACTTTTTTATGGCCTCGCATTTAC